>PISX010011761.1:0-63702 GCA_004024625.1 Mellivora capensis
TTTTTAAAGGTAGTAGGGAAGGTAACACGTTGGATTCTTCCTTCCCAATGGTGGTGAGAGAAAATTAAGAATGTACATCCACTGGTGAACAATGTTTCAACATATAGTAGAGCTGTAATGGTGAAGATGCTTCCCCCACGTGCTTCTGATTGACTGAATGCATGCTCTGAGGCACAGTGGGACTTGAAATAGGAAGTATTAATCCATTGGGTGCATGTTGATAATCTCTAAAGTGTTACATAAGGTTAAGGAATGATGTTTCTACTTAATGATAGTACTGAGGTCCACATATAAGTTAATTTTAAGTTAAGTTCATATTACTTAAATTTAAAGTAGAGTTAAATGTCAGGCCCTGCATCACTGGCTGTTAAGTGACAAAACTGGAATTTAATTCACTTTCCTAAAGGGTACATATTGTTGCTGCTCCATGTGGTCTTCATGGAAAATGTCAGTAGATGTTCTGTTTTCCAAAATGACATTACGATGACCTATAATAGTCTGCCATGAGGTCTGAGATTGAGTTTTCTGAGCATCTGCTTTTCTGTGAACTGGGAACTAGAAAATTAATAGTGTTGTGGTAAGGAGTGACAAAGATAATAAAAGATGTTAAGCACTATATAGGGCATGTAATTAGTAAATCACTGTACTACTTTAGCTGTTCTTTCCTCTGATTTTTGCCTGCAACATGCATCCTTTGCTTTTAGAGGGACAGCCAGTGTCACATAGCTAATAACTTCCGTTGAATTCTTGACTTGATTTCTTAATCCAAAGCACTGTGTCTTTACAATTTTGCTCTGTTTGTTAGAAAGGGTTCTGAGACACTCAGAAATTGGCTTGCACACCCATTGACATAACCTCATTGGGAAAATGTTGTGATTACAGTCCAAGGTACATCTGCCTCAGGGAGCAATGCCCATGCGCCCTTCCATCCTGGGAGGGAGAGCTCTTCTTCCTGGTCTGGTTTGACCTCTGTCACTGGAGGAAGTGGAGATGCATCTGTTATGCAGTCCTTTTCAGCTTGAGTAATGTATATACAAAGTAAATTTGATATCTCATGTTTTCTTTTCTTTCCCCAGCTTTGCCTTCTCGGGCTTCTACCTTTCTCAGAGACAGCTGGCAAGAGGAAGAGGGACTAGGTCCAAACACTAGGTGGCCAGGTCCAGGTGAGCTGAATTCCCTTCTCACAGTGCTACACTCATCCTTGGAGCGAACACATTTTTCCTCTTTCTGACGCTTTCCTACTGCATAGGTGTTCCATATAGCCATGAAAGTGTCATTTGTGCTCTGAAAACTCGCAGACTCTTCTGGTGAGTTTGTGTGTTCACCAGAAATTCTCCTCGGCTTCACGCTATCCTTTTCAGTTTCTTACTTCTTTTTGCAACACTCAGATGCACCTTCAGGCCTACTCTTTCTCTCTTGTTGGGTGATTAAAGAAGCATGAGAGATTCATTGGTTCATCTATCAAACGTGGTCCCGAGTGGGAAAGGAGGTGTTTTCCTAGAGCTCCTAGTCTATTGGGTAATGAAAAATGTTGAAAAAACAATTGTATCTTTTATGTTTTGGGGACAGAACATTCATTATGAACAACAGTTAACCTGAGAAAAGCCACATAGGGCCTTCCTGAGAAAGTCGTTGAGAGTCCTGAAGAAAGGAGGACAGTAGTATGCTTTAGGAAGAGTGGTCTTAAGCAGAGGGAACGGGGCATTCCTGAGGGATCCAGAGATAAAGACCAAAAGTCTAGGATACCTGGAGCAAAGGAAAGAATTAAGTGGCATTTGAGCAAACTGGGGATTTTGAAGGTCAATAGGAACTGTATTGTGAAAGGGCTTGCAGTCAATGGTAAGTATATGGGCTTGATATGAAGCATAGTGGGAAACCATTGAGGTGTTTTAGCCATGAAAGTAACATGGGAATCAGATTTGTGTTTTTAAATGTACCATCTGGTTGTCAGGTTTAGAAGGGGAGGATGGAAACTGGTTGCAGGGAGACCACCTCAGATCTGGGTGAGAGGTGGTAGCTTGGATTCAGATCAGAGCAGGAAGATAAGTGAAGTGGATGGATTTGAGAGAGGGACTAAGAGACTCAGTAGGGCCTGTACTCTTCTTTCATGGCTTGCTGACTGTTTCAGATAAGGTACAACAAATCACATTATGTGGAAAAGAGAGAAGAATAGCAAAAGTTGTTCATTCCATCAGCAAACATGGACACTATATGCCCAGTCTGGGATAGGACCATGTTAGATTCTGCGTCTCTGGAAGTGGGTAACATAGTCACTGACATCAATATCTTCTGAATGAGAACTCTAGTTAGATGGAGAGTAAGAAAACATGCTCACCAAGATAGGTGGCCATGCTGATGGTATTATCATCTGGAGAAAGGCTTACGTGCTGTCCCAGGTGGGCCCCTGGTAATGGATTTGTTTATTCCTGGCCTCAGTGAATGCTCCAAATAGCTAATATCTGAGGCTGAAGCCTGTGGAGGCTCAGGAACCTTATTTTAGCTAAGAACTCATGTTAGTAGGTACACATGACTGAAGCTCAGGAGACTTCTAGAAACCCTACTGACATATTAATTTATGTTGAAAAATAGGTGGCTAAAGTACAATGTTCCTATTTTCTCAATTTGGGTTTATCAGTTTTTGGTGGGAGATAAGTACAGCAGGGACCTACAAATACTCAAAAGTATGTATGATCAGCAAATTCTTTCCCTGTATGCAGACCTACATGGGAAGTGAAACCATAATGAGCAGGTTGCTTGGTGAGTATGGAATCAAAATGAGAGGATACAGACAAGGTTTAATAGCACTGGCCTGTAAAGTAGCCTGGTGCCACCATCTGGTGCAGTGAAGCTCTTGGTAGGATTACTAGAACACCAGAAGCCCCTTGTCTACAGTCCCCTTCATCCCCAATTTCCATTCAGATTAGGTCCAACCAGAGTAGCCCTTTTCTGTACATGGTTCGATGAACCATGCTTTGTGGCCTGCCTTTCCATGCTCTTTCTCTTTTGGGGGGAAAAATCTGATCAGCTAATTATTGACATTTAAGTATGGTCAGATATGTCATACGGGTTCAGAAGACATTCTCTTTAAAGTAGCTTTATTCATCTTGAACTGTTTGGAATCTGATCATTAAACTAAACTCTGAGATACTGTTTCCTCTCTTCTGAAATTTTTGGGGAAACCCCACAGGAATGGACAACAACAAGGAAATTTTGCTGCAGTGTGGTAAGTGCTGAGCTTATGTGAGAGAGGTAAGCCCAAGGTGATGTGGAGATTACCTGAGAGGAGCCATGGAAAAGACCAGAGAGTAGAGATTGAGGCCAGTGTGGTAGGGAGAGTGGTCATTTACTCTTTGCAGACATTCCCATATAAAATTGGTCCCCCAGCAGCTCCTGTTGGCTGTATGGTGCTGTTCATGGTCAGTTGGACAAGACCACACATCTAAGTCTAGAGCAGTGGTTCTCACTGTATAGCTCCTGGAGGGCTTGTTTGAATGCCTCTTGCCTAGAGCACCACAGACCTCCTAAGTCATCATACCTGGAAAGGCAGCTACATATTTCACAAGTACCTCAGATAGCTTTTGGCACCCCCAAATTTGAGAACCACTACCCTAGAAGAACTTGAGCCATGGTGTGCACTTGCAAATTCGGAGAGCTTGAGTTGTTAGTCTCTCGGCACTGGGCGCTTCACTGGGAGGTGAGGTAGGACTGGGACGGGGGCAGCATTTACCCATGTGCATGCTGAAGTAGAGACTGTCGGTCTGCAGAAAGAGGCAGGAGAATGGAGCAAATGAGAAGAGAGAGGAGACTGCACACCATGCTGTCCCTGAGAAATGAAGAAAGTAACTGCCTCGCTTCCTGACTTTAAAGTTCTCAATTCCAGCCCCCTTGGATGAGGTAGGTAGAATGAGTGAGGGGGCTGAATCTAGGTGCACCGTGATGAGGGACCAAAGTAAGTAAGCAGAGATGGGGATAAAGAAGCTCTCTTGGAGCTTCTTTCTCAACTGATGGGATGTGGGGAGCCTGAGGTCAAACACTGGGGTCACAGGATTTCTTTCTCTCTCCTTACATATCCCACTCAGGTTTCCAAGCCTCTGATATGTGTTCTTTGAGTTCTTCTGAGTTCAGTTAAATTCTTGACCCACTGATCCTTTGAGGCCAGAGATACAGCGCTTATAGCAGGGAGACCTGATGAATTCCATCCTTGTTTCAGTTGAGACCCATATTTTTGTTTTCTGTTGATGAAATAGAGAAGTGAAGTGCTTTAAAACATTTAAAGACGAGCACTACAACTGCAGCATAAACCACAATGGCAACACTGTTGTCCTGGCAGCAGCACTGACCTGTGGTTTTAGGTGGTCAAGCTCATGTCTGCAATTCCCCCCATATAAAATGTTTTGGGTTTTTTTTTAAAGATTTTATTTATTTATTTGACAGAGATCACAAGTAGGCAGAGAAGCAGGCAGAGAGAGAGAGAGGGAGAAACAGGCTCCCTGCTGAGCAGAGAGCCTGATGCGGGGCTCGATCCCAGGACCCTGAGATCATGACCTGAGCTGAAGGCAGAGGTTTAACCCACTGAGCCACCCAGGTGCCCCTCCATATAAAATGTTTGTAATGCATGTAACATTTCATGGTTAGACGTCCAGTGTGTATAAGAACAGATATTTGGAGGTTAAAGAACAGCTAGAAATCTGGAAGCTCTTCTACCTGGTGTGGAGATTGAGACTGGTTTTCCCTCATTTGTCTCCTTTCTTGGACTTGGTGGTCTCTCTTGGCCCCTAGGACCAGAGTCGGCCTGGTCCCTTTGTGTCTCCACCTTTGCCCCTGTCTGCAGAATGTGGTTAGACCTTTTAAGATCCTGCCTTTGGCTAGTATGTAACCCACTTACTACTCTAGAGAACAGAGGGAAATGCAGAAGTTTTAGTAACTAGGAGCATGTGACGGTCCACCTCCAAGTCAGAAAAGGTGATGGATGGGCCATGTGGCCAGAATTCAGTTTGAACTAAATAGGACAGAGGGGAGGCCCTACATGAGGAGTGCCATCAAGTGGTGCACGGGCTAAAGGGGGGTGTACATATAGTGAGTGGAGGACTCCATGGGAGCAACATGAGGTGGCCTGATGGGGAGGGGGAAGTGTCAGAGTAAGCAGGGGCCATGTCCCGAGGACCACCACAGCAGAGGGAGTGCTGATAAACAGTAACAAGCAGAAAGAAAAAGACAGGACAAATAACAATTAAATTAACTTCAGATTTTTATATTCAAAAAATGTTTTTCAGTTGTGAACTTAGGAAAACATTTAAACTAAAATGCAGAAAGAAATGGTAGTATCTTTTATTAATTTTTTTAAAAATTTTCCCTGGTTTATGAAATCTTTACTCAAGATTTATGTAGAAGTTTTCTTCTGGTTTAGTTTATACTTACTTCCATATGTTTAAATATTTTTGTAATTTTTATTTTAACACAAGTGAGAGATCATACCCAATTAATTAATGTTTCAGACTCAAGTTATAAGAGTGCAAGTTCGTAGGATGTGAGACAGTGGTTGGGAGGAACGTGTGATATGCCTTCTGGAGAGCTCAGAATGTGTCCACCACATTTTCAGTCTCCATTTACAAGGATGTGTTTTTTTATGCGTGTACATGTACTACTTTGTCACTGTTTAACAGTGCCTACAAGAATTTTCATATAAATACATTTCCACTTACATCTTTGGTTTCTAAAAATTGCATTATATCCTTTTGTGTGGATATGTTCATCGTTTTCTAACATATAAATGTCATGTGTACTGTACAAATTTATACCTTATTTTAACTTAATGCTTCAAAAGTTTTTTTTACCGTCAAGTTTAAATAAACCATTGTGTTTGTAGAATGGAATATTATGTGGCCTTTAGAAAGAATGATGTAGATCTGTATGTACTAGTACAGAAAAATAACCATCATAAATTACTAGGTTTTACAGTGCACACATAAGAGGCACCTGGCTGGCTCAGTGGGTAGAGCATGTGACTTTTGATCTTGGAGTTGTGAGTTCAAGCCCCATGTTGGGTGGAAAGTTTATTTAAAAAAACAAATTTTTAAAAAAGCATACTCACGCAGAACTCCTAATGTGATCTCATTTAGGTAAAAATGAGATGCTACTCTATATATGGATGTTGGAAGGTTTATAATAGCAACATATTTGATCAATGGGTATGGCTTGTAGTTTCTCCATCAAATATTCTGTAACTGAACATTGTGCTATCTTCTGTGTTTGTAATCAGAAATAAAATTTTTTGAAAACATGACTTAATGGCTACATAACATTCTATTAAAGATTTTCATCTGTTTTCATTCCATTTTGGAAGAATGCTGTGTTTTGAGTACACTGATTTATTTTGGTGTGAACAAAGTATGTTTGTTATTGGCCTTAGTGGTCTTAGCCTTCTAGCGATGTTTTGAAATGAAGAATTTCTTGTCAGGAGGCCAGACAACACTGGTTTTATTATTCTTTCCTAATGTCAAAGGCTATCTCCAGCCTCCTTGGAAAGCATACTTGAATAACTGGTCAGAAATGAAAGTGTTGGCTGTCGCCTCTTAACCACGTCTGTTAAAATTACTTTACTACTTAGTCCTCAGAAAGTTTATAGTTTGTATTTAAACAGTTAATGTTTTTCTTGACTGAAAGACCATTCTTGTAAACTAAATCCCACATGTGTATATACTTCCTTGCAAGTCAGTTTTTGGACTGCGTTAGCTCTGTTAGGGTATTTGTCTTAACACATCATTGTGTTGGAAAGAATACTTTATGTTTTCATATGTTTGGGTCATTTTACAGATAACTCCCTCCTCCCACCACACACAGACCTTACTCAAAATTCTCCTGATATTTTTGTACATTTATTTACCTAGAGGAACTGGATTCTCATTTTGTCAAAACTCCCCACCCTGTTACTTAATCTTAATTTATGTTCAAGGAAGGATTGACAAAAATTTCCACATTCCCATCTGAAAACACATGTTTTCATTTATTAGGACTTGTTTTATGTTCTGTGCATTTAAAATTTTTGTTTGGGGTTCCAAATACTTTGTTGAATTTATGGGAATTTATTTTGTTATTTATGGGCTTCTTTTCTTATATTTATTGATGAGGTTTTTCAGCTCAAAATACTGCTTTTTCCACATGACGCCTTTCATTTCTTCAGTTGTGTTTGCTAGGTTGTTTCCAGAATACCATTGAATAGTAGTTTGGTGAAGGACCTCCTTTCCTTGTCCTTTAGTTGGAATAGTTTTAGTGTTTGACGTGCTTCCTTGCATTTATTTGAGATAAACCTTTATTCTTAAATGGTCTCCTACTTTTACTTTTGCTAAGAACAAAATAAGGAAAGGCTATTGAAGTTTGCAAATGCTTTTCAATGTATAACAGTGCTAATGAGGTTCCCTCCCTTCCCCCTTTAATAGATCATATAGAATAGTCCCCTGGAATTGGGATATCTTCCTTGTATTCCTGGAATAGGCTTTCATGGTTATGGGCTATTTAGACTTTTCTAGATTGGATTTATTAAACATTTTTGCATTGAAGTGCAAACAAATATTTATTGAACACCTTTTCTGTGCCAGTCCTGTGAAGATAAAATACAATGATGGAAAAGATAGCAGAGGCCTTGCCCTCAGGGACTTTGGGTATAAGTGCGGGCACTCTCGTTTCTACTGGCTTCATGCATCTTCAAGCACATCTCATTATATGGGTAAATTGTTATTGTTGGCCTTTCTGGGCATCCTTGGAGGGGTTCCCCCTCAGCCTCAACATTTCATGTGATCATATCAGGCAAACCTTCAGCCGACTCCTTTTTGATGTTTTGGTCTCAGCCACCTCCACACCTGTATCTTCTGTTTTCTTTAACTGTAGGCTGGCCTGGGGAAGTGGGGGCTAAGTGGGTAGAGTAGTTATGCTTCTGACGAGTTCACCTGGGATCTGGGTCTTCCCGAGGGTAAGGTGAGTATGGGGCCCTGGCAGGTACTAAGCATATCTGGCCCCATTCTTAGTTGCCCTTTGGACTGCAGATGGAGGACAGAGTGAGTCAGGGTTAAGGGCTGGGTCACGTGGCCAGCGGGGCACCTAACCTCATTGCACAGGGCTCACCTGCTCTTAGGTATCCCAGTGGGAGGACGTTGACCAGTGTTTTGTTTTTCTGAGTTTGACTCTTGATGACTCTGGTAGGACTGCATTATACAACAACACACCGACAGCAGAATACTTCTCTGACATATGCTTGTCCCTTCCCGTGACTTTGTAAAATGATGTCACCTGCCGTCATTTACTGCCGCAGCTTTTTAGCACTGCAAGTGTTAGCTTTTATAAACTGGAAATTAGATACACATATAAAGACTTAATTGTAATGGGCAGCCAACTTTTTAGCTCTTATTTTTATCTTACTAATATTTTATTTACTTGACTGTCCTTAAATGGAGACTTGCTGGTTCAAAAGGAATGGGTATTTTTAGTGTTTTTAAGCCATTTGCTGAAACGGCATTCAGAAACATGGTTCATGTCTGCACCAGCCAGCTTCTCACCAACATCAGGTTTTCTTTTTTTTTATTTTGATTTTTGAAATATTTGCCCATTGGATAAGCCAAAAAAATGTTCACCATCATATTTCACATTTCTTTGATTTCTGATGTAACTGTTGGATCTTATGATTTTATGAACTTAGGATCTTATGATTTTATGAACTGTGTGTTTTTATTTTCATGTTGAGACACTTACCTTTCTCTTATTATTTTCTGAGAGCTTTTCACATTTCAAATATTAACTGTCATCTATATTGTGAAATATTTTCCCCCGCCTCTTCTGGTTTGTTTTTGTTTTGGTTGCTTTTTATAGTGCTACAGAAAATTTGTTACCCATTTTTAGTTTCACGTCTGCTGAGTAGTGGTCTTTCAGTGGTCTCTGCTGTTGGAATTCTGCTTGAGCATTCCCCTTCCTGTACCTGTTCTTTGCTGTTGTAAACAGTGCCTCTGTGAACACACTGGTGAACTCTGCCTTTGTGCAGTGGACAGATAAGTCCATTAGGTTTCGGAGGCGAAATCACTAGCATAGTAGGGGATGGCATTGCATTTATATACTAATAATTGCTGGGTACCTGAGGAATATATTCAACTTAGAGCTTCCATATGTCATTCTTGGGTATCAGAAGTTCCACAGTTGATTCTTTGGGGTTTTTCTAAATTGACTGCCATCTGGTTTAGCGTGTGACCTGACTCCAGCAGGGTGGGATGGGTAGGGAGGGGAGAAGACCCCCCTCAGCATTAAGGCGTCAGTGTTGTGTTACCTACCTAGTGGGCAGCACAGTCTCTAAGGCCTCTAGTGCTTTTGTTTATTGTTTTGTTTTAATTTTGAATTTATTTTTTTGACTAGGTAATACATGCTCATGGTAAAAAATAAATAAATAAAAACAAAAGGAGAATATACAGTGAAAAAGTAAGTTTCCCTTCTCTCCCTGGCCCCCAGTTCCCTTCCCCGGAGGCAGTCACTATTGATCACTAATAGCAGTCTCATATATATCCTTACAGGAATCATCTGTTTACATAAATGCATCTGTTTTTATAGTTTCTTAGAATGCTGTACACATTGTTGTGTCCCATTTTGTACTTAACTACCTTAGACAGCGTCTCATAGCCATTTATTTACAATTGCCTCATTATTTTAAAAGGTTTAATAATCATTAGATGAATATGTACCATATTTTGTGCATCCCAGCAGTGCTTCAATGAATATATTTTGCACATGTCATTACATATATCTAGGATAAATTCATGAAAATAGAATTTAGAGGTTGTGCATTTAGAGGATGTGCAGGGTATGTGCATTTAAAATTTTGACAAGTTATCCAAATTGCCCTCCATAAAATCCACATTGCCATAAGCACTATGTGAGTATCCCAGTTTCCTCATACAGATGTATATATTGTCTGTCTTTATGATTACTCTGTTCTAAAGGCCCAAAACTCCCAGATCTCAAATGACTTTCCTCTGCCATTACGGGAAGGAATTGTTAGGGTCTGATTCTTTTTTTTTTTAAGGTTTTCCTGTTAAAAAAAAAAAAAAGTAATGGTCTTACTCACCAAGGGCTGTTTATTCCCCTGGTTAGAAAAATCTATGAACACATTTAATGAAGATCGTATTTGTTTGCTCTAGTCCTGAATTTCTTGAGAAAAGAAATAAGTGAATTTTTTGTATAGAACTCGGCATCTACCTTGTGATAGGATTCATAAGGACATTTAAATGGTCATATTATTAATGAATAGAAAGTCCTTCATCTCTTTTCTGTGTTCTGGAAGGGTTTTTATAACATGGTAAATTCATTGCTCATGAAAATTTTACAGGAGGTTGCTCCTTAAATCAGTTCATCTTTTAAAGTTTCTTCTCTAGATTATGCTCTGCTTTCTGATCAGATTTGTCTGTTTCTGTGTTCTTAGAAAAATTGTTGATTCCCTATCAAACTTTTTAACCTTAGAGTTCTTATATATAGTTCACTTACTGGTGCTTTATGCTTCAAATACATGCCTACTGGGAAGAAAAGTTAACATAGTAAGTAAATACCTATGTGAAGTGGGAGTTAACCTTTATATCACCTGATTTTATTGTCAGGTTAGACAAGCCCGCCCTTGTTCCATAATTATAAAAATTAATCTTTTGTTTATTTTGATTTTAGTTTTAGCGTTTTTGTATATAGTATGACCTTTTCCCCTAAGTGAATGATTGGCTAGTTTTCCTATATACCAATCACCAAAGTAATTCGTACATTCTTTACTAGTTTGAAATGCCACTTTTTATGCCACTACTGGATACTTGATTATATATGGTCGACTCAGATAAGATTCCTAAATGAATTCATTTTTTTTGTCATAAGTTACAAGTGCATCTTTTTTGTTGTTTTATTTCTTTGGCTTTGATGGTATAAACAAAACCATCATTTTTTATTTTTCTGTAGTTTTTCGGCATATTATAAAAGAACTTTCTTACCCTGAGATTATGTTAAAATATTTTTTAAATGTTGTGTTTGGTTTGTTGACCTTTGATACATGAATTCTTTTTCTTTTTTTTAAGATTTATTTATTTATTTATTTGACAGACAGAGATCACAGTAGACAGAGAGGCAGGCAGAGAGAGAGAGAGGGAAGCAGGCTCCCCGCTGAGCAGAAAGCCCGACGTGGGACTCAATCCCAGGACCCTGAGATCATGACCTGAGCTGAAGGCAGCGGCTTAACCCACTGAGCCACCCAGGCACCCCTGATACATGAATTCTTAAAATAATGATCCAAATGGAATTCCTCCAGGTCAACCTTAGAACCATTGCCAAGTTCCCCAATGTTAATGTTCTTTGAGGTTCCATATATTATAGATTGATTTGGGGGAGGTTTTAGAACTTTGATACACCAGATCTATATATCTCCCATGATTATATTGTGTCTCTCCAGTTATTGCCTTTTGTAATTTGTAATTTTATTTACATGGTTGCTGTTGTCTTTTATTAAATCTTTTCTATCTTTATAATAGGAGTTCTCTTCCCATTTTTAAAAATTTATAATTTTAGGAATTTCTTAAATTTAGACATTTTTAGGAAGTCTGTTATAAGTGATTTCCATATTAAATTCTTGTAAGTCTGTTTGCATTGATTCACAGTGTCTAGATAGTCTTATATAAGTGAATAATGGTTTTACATCTTTCTTTATGCTTCAGATTTGTTCTGATTGGCTAGAACTCTGTAGAATCATGTTCAACAGTGATGGTGTTAAGGACTGGTGTCTGATTTTATAACAGTTCAGTCTGTGGTTTGTTAGCGCTAGCTTTATCTTGGGTTTTTACAGTTTGAAAGCTATTACTCTCTGGTTGGT
Source organism: Mellivora capensis (assembly GCA_004024625.1). Taxonomy (NCBI): domain Eukaryota; kingdom Metazoa; phylum Chordata; class Mammalia; order Carnivora; family Mustelidae; genus Mellivora; species Mellivora capensis. Next base: position 11,873 of record PISX010011761.1, read on the forward strand.
TTACATAACATGGGAATTGGCCTTTTCTTGAATATGATATATAAAGCTCTCACCTCTAATGCTATCTGAATTCACAGCCATTTGGAGAATTAATTCTTTTTAATTAATACTCTTTTTACATTTTTTCCACGTTTTTTTTTTTTTTTAACTGTCTGCAGATTCGTTTGGCTCTCTTCCTGTGGAAAGCTGCTTGTTCTGAAGTTCCAGAAAGGATCCTGTTTCCAAACAGGTACCCTGTTGCCTCCGAGAAGTTGGACTAGTGTTTTCTAGGGGACTGGAGTGTTGCTCTGGAATCTGGATGCCAAAGAGCAGACTTGGGCTTTCTGCCCTTTTGTCCTTGCCATTCAGGCATGCTGCTTTTTGGGAACTCTGCTCTTACCAGAGGCAGTCCCTCTTAGCCAAGTCCTGGATAAAATGGACTGTTCTCTCATCTAGAGTATCACACCAGTTCCCCAGAGCCTTTTCCTTCCCCTGCTTAGGAAGTCTTCTGTCCAGAAGTGCCTTTGTTTCTGTTACTGCCTGTCCTCCTCAAGGAGGGCAGGGCAGTCAGGGAGGCAGTGCTTCATTCATGAGGGTCTTCATGATGGGTGTGTGTTTGTGAGGCTTGGTGCTCCCAGGGATAGTGGTGGGAGAGGGCGTGGGAGGGCAGTTTGTGCATGAGTAGCAAGCCCATCACTGCCAGGGGAACCCAGCGTGGCAGAGTTTGCTACATTTATTCCCAAATAATAAATGAAACACCTTGTTTTCTCTCTAGACATTAAAAAATAAAACCTTAATTTTAAACATACTTGGTTTCCTTTTAAAACAAAAACAAAACAAAACCAAAAAAGCAGAGAATTTTTGCTGCATATGGTTTTGTTCTTTGGAAGTAAAGCCAGAAGTATAGAACTGTTGGGTGAGTTAATTGACCCACCCAAAGCTAGATTTTGTTTCCATAGTGCCTGCTTCCTTGTACCACTTGTGGCTGTCCACAAGGAGACATGTATAGCCTTAATTGATTACATTAGAAAAAAGATGAATATCAGCTTTTTTACTCTGTCTAAAGGGTTTTTCTAAAAAGGGGGTAGATAATGAAAGAAAAATAAAGAACTAGGGAAATAAATGAATCCATACAGAGGATTATCAAAACTGGTTCTTTAAAGACAAACTTTGGCAAGATTGATCAAGGCAGAAGAATGTGTAATAGCATGAGGAAGCCTGACGGCCACTGCATCATATTCTTACTGTTCATGTGAAAAACATATGTCTATCACCTTGGCTTTACCAATATTGCGTTTAATTTCCCCCTAGCGTACTAGGCAGCACAGAGAGCTTCCCATATACCCACCAGGGCTTCCCACCCAGTTGTCTGGAGATACAGAGAAGGGGCTGGTAGAACAGTTGGCAGGCGAGGAGGGTGACACACCAGAATGCTCTTTCAGAAGCAGTGGCCTAGAGGTTAACCTAGGATGTTCTCTCCCCCTGGAAACTTCTCCATGCTTCTGCAGGCACATAGTAATACTTGCCTGTGTCTAAAATCAATTCTAGGATGGGTCTGTGTACGTTATTTTTGATAATGTTATTTCACTGTTGACACCTGACTTTGTGTTACGCTGGCACTAGAGGACACGGGGATAGAAAAGTTAATTTCTAATCCATTTAATAGAGTTTATAGTTTGCTGTGGGGAGAGGAGCATGTTAATTCCAGTATTTAAAAATAAATGTGATGAGTACTTGCAGCACTTAAAAGATGAAGTACAGCAGGGGCGCCTGGGTGGCTCAGTGGGTTGAGCCTCTGCCTTCGGCTCAGGTCATGATCTCAGGGTCCTGGGATTGAGCCCCACATCGGGCTCTCTGCTCGGCAGGGGGCCTGCTTCTCCCCCGCCCCCCCCCCCCACCTGCCTCTCTGCCTACTTGTGATCTCTGTCTGTCAAATAAATAAATAAAATCTTAAAAAAAAAAAAAGATCAAGTACAGCTCAGGAACCGTACCTGAGGATGTGGTGTTAAGCAGAGCCTGAGGCTGGGTTTTGGGACAGGCACTCATCAGAAGGGTGTGCAGTGCTGAGGGAGGGGTCCTAAGCATACCAGCAAACTCTGCCACTCTGGCCAGTAGAACCTTTGGCAATGATGGAGATGTTCAGAAATAATCAGAAATGGCAGGCTTGGCCATCATTCCCTGTATTCCCTTTTCCATTTTTGCTGAAGAAAAAACTGACCTCCAGTTTCAGTAATGGCTAGCACCTTGAGCATTTCCCATGTGTGGACATTGGGTAGTTAGGCCTTTAGAAATACTAAATTATTTAATCTCAGTTTTAAAAGGGTTAAGGGCTTTTTTCCCCTTCTGTAGATAAGGGGACAGACTCTAGGATATTGAAAGATTGCCCGAGGTCACAAAACCAGTTAGTAGCGGAGCTCTCAAACGGGTGTGCCCAGAGGTCATGCTTATAAGTCCTTTGAGGCCAACTTTGTGTGCTGTGTGTGTGTCTGTATACTGTGGGTTTATGCATCTCTGTCCGCTTGGCCTGTTCACAAAGCATTGTTGACCATGTAGGGCAGCCCTGCACTGCTGCCTGATCCTCAACTTCTGGGACATGTGTATATCTCCTTGCGATCTACAGGTCCCTGAGGACTGACTGTCACAGGCTGCTGCGTCTTTCCTGTTGACTCATGTTTGGTTCCTCCAGTGAAAATTTTACTTAGAAAAATGCTGCCTCCAAAGTACTTGTCTGCCACCAAACCCAAGAAGTCTTGGGCCCCAGATCTGTATGAGCTAGACAGTGACTTGACTAAGGAGCCGGATGCCACCGTAAGAGAAGGTGCAACTGACCCTGAATTCTTTCATCAGAGGTTTCGAAATTTCCTCTACGTGGAATTTGTTGGGCCTCGGAAGACGCTGTTCAAACTCCGAAACCTCTGCCTTGATTGGCTGCAGCCGGAGACTCGCACCAAGGAGGAGATTATTGAGCTCTTGGTCCTTGAGCAGTACCTGACCATCCTTCCAGAAAAGATAAAGCCTTGGGTGCGGGCAAAAAAGCCAGAGAACTGTGAGAAGCTAGTTACTCTGCTGGAAAATTACAAGGGGATGTATGAGCCAGGAGGTGAGACTTCATAGAAGCGTGGTGAAGGCCGTCAGGGAGCTGTGAGCTCCTGGGGGTTTGCAGCCTCAGCATTGTTGGTGTTCAAGGCTAGATCCTTCTCTTCGTGGGGGGCCGGCTTGTTGTAGGACATACAGTGACAACTCTGGCCCTTCTTTACCCACAGGATACCAGTTGCATTCCCTCCCCAGCTGTGACAACTACAACGTGATGTTGACAAATGTCCCCTGGGGAGTAGAATGCCCTGGTTAAGAACCACCACCCTAAGTGGTGTGAGAAGAAAAAGCAACACTTCATTGAGGGCCTCCATGAGGAATTGGTGAGCCTCCGTGGGCCTCACAACCCTGGTCCAGTCTCCCTTTCGTGAAACAGAGGGTGTATTCCCCCGAAAGTTGTCGTGGCTGCTGTTTAGAGGTGAGGTGGGAGAGCAGTTGCAGCCACTTGCCAGCCCAGGAGTAGTAGGAAGCTGAGGGATGAGAGGATCTGATCACTCCTGATCCAACCTGTGGAGGTTGGGGGTTAGTGTGGTAGGGGCAAGAGCAGACTCCACTTAGGGGAGCAATTTCGAGAACACAGGCAAGAGGTGATAAAGCATTAAGTCAGTGTCTGGTATCCTCTCAGACGACAACAGCAGTGACCTCCGCAGCGAAGACAGCATGAGCCGGAAGGGAGCAGAGTCCCCGCCGCCACGCTCCGCCTCTTCTTTCTGTAGTGAGTAACCCTGTCCGATTATGCTCCCCCCGCATCGGGCATGCTTCCAGACTTCAGCCTAACTTCCCCTCCATCAAGCCTGCCACATGGTATAAAAGTGCATGGTGGGCATGAAGTCTTCAGGGAAGACAGCAGCGCCTTTCCCAGGGCAGCTGCTGCTACTCACAGATCTGAGCAGAAAGTAAATTAATTGATAACATAATGAGACTTTTTTTTTAATTAAAGCAGATAGCAGTATGTGGCATGAAATATAATTTTCTTTTTTTTTTAAGATTTTTATTAAATTATCTGAGAGTAAGTGAGGGGAAGGAGAGGGAGAAACACTCAGATCCTGAGCAGGGAGCCTGACATGGGGCTCGATCTCAGGATCCTGGGATCATGATCTGAGCCAAAGGCAGTCACTCAACCAACTGAGCTGCCCAGGCACCCCTGCAATTTTCTTTTTAAATAGTGAGATAGTATTTAAAGCTGTTGGAAATATGCAGCAGGCTATTTGCAGGTATGCCCACGCCCTCCCCAAGAGGGACAAAGTCCGTTACTACTTTGTTTCTAAAAGCTATTTTATCTGTTAAAGGTTCTTCAGCGAACTTTCTAAAAGGAGGCTTGCTTTTGGGAAGGGCATGTGTTTTGTTTCTTTGGAGTAGTGTAATGTGTCCATTAAGATAGGGGTAAGCCCAACAGCAGAGAGTCTGCAGTCATTGTCCTAAGTGTGGGTTTAAGTATGTAGGAACTGGGAAACCAACAGAAGTGTTTGAAGAACAAACCAACCTTTGGTTTGTTTAGAGTTGCTTTGCAACTTTTGGTTGCTTTGCAGGGTGCCCCACTTGAGCAAAGCCTCCAGAAATGGTGTTCCAGGTCTAGGGTAATAGGAAAAGCCCAGATCATGCTTAGGAGTCTGGAAACCTCATTGTGGGATCCCTTTCATCAAGGGAGGAGCAAGGAGAGTGTTCCTTTCCCAAGTGGTATGTGTGCACATGAAGGGAGAACACACGTGTTGGAACATTTTTGTTAAATTCTGGAATGTTTGGCTTTCTCAGGTGACCGGGACCGGGAATGGGACCAGGACTGGGACCGGGACCGGGACCAGGACCGGAATCGGGACTGGGGGCTGGACTGGGACCGGGAGCGGGAATGGAGAGGGAGAAGCAGAGACCTGGAGTCTCGTGACCGCTGGCCTTACACCAGGAATACCAGAAGCAGTAAGTCACCTGCTGTGACGTCCTGATGAGTGTGTGGGGTTAGACTGGGCCTTGTCCTTCATGATGTCTTTTCTCTTCCCAGGACTTCCTCAACGGGATCTTTCCCTTCCTCTGATGGAGAAAACAACTTTCACGATGGAAAGGGAGCGCAAACGTAGGGACTCCTTGATGGATTATGAGTCAAGATCCCAGGTATGCTTAGGTTTCCTCTCTTTCTGGAAAGGCCATCTTCTTTTCATGGCAGAGATGCCTTTCTTTCCCAAGAGGGTATATTCTTCTACCTAGCATCCCAGCTGGCTGTAGGGAGGGGGTAATGACTCCCTGCAAGGAGCCCAGGCCCGTTCCCCAGAGGTGGCAAGTGGCGGGGCAACTCCTGCCTATTTTCCCATTTATCCACATAGTCAGAGGACACACTTTTCCACTCAGCATCTGAGTCGTGCTTTGGTCATGTCTGTTGTTCCTGTTGGGCCAGGGAAGCAGAACGATTCTGGAGAGCTTTCTGGCCGGCCCACTGTGGGGAGCCAAGGAAGTGGCCAGGTCATACAGCAGACTGGCAAGTGAGAGCAGAGGCTCTGGAGCCAACAAGAGCTGGGCTTTGGGTTTGAGGCCCAGCTCTGCCACCAGTTGGGTGTGCAGCCTTGGGCCATTTACTTAAGCAAGCTGAACCTCAGTTTCCTCATCTGTAGGATGGATGTGGCTATTGACTCAGCAGGGCTGCTGGGAGGAATGAGTGCGGTTCATATGTATATATGAAGTGTTTAACATGACACCTGGCATGGGCAGTAATTTTAAGAGGCGGTATGCTGGGGACATTGGTGAAAGGAAAAAGGACTTGGGATTTGAGCTGACCTTTAAGGAGACGGGTCACTTATAACATGGCATCGTAAAGGGCAGCCACAGCATTGGAAGGGCTTTGAGAGGAAGCAGGTAGCTGAGTGTGAGCAGCCTGCGTCTCCTCTTGACTATTAAGGACCTCCCTCAGGTCAAGGAGTACAGTAGTGACTGAGATAATTAGGGTCCCTGGATGCCCTGGAAACTTTGAGGCTTATAACAGAGAAGGGCATTCAACAATCCCACAAATAAATTTCCATATAAATACCATATATGTTAATTATACAGAGTGCTGTAAAGGAAAAATTGGGAGTTACAAGAAATTGTCATGGGCGCCTTGGTTTGGATTTGAAAGGAGATCTCTTGAAGGCAGTAACATTTGACAGCTGAAGGACAGGAACACTTGACTAGGTGAAGTGTTGGGTTCAGGAGATCCCAGGCGAAGGCCCTGAGGCAGGAACCAAACAAAGGCCAGGTTAGCCAGAACACAGAGGGCAAGAGACCCAAGACATCCTGAAGCCTGGGTAGGCCTGGTCCCTGGTGTCCTGTAGCCAAGTGGAGAGCTCAGGTCTATCCCCAGTGCACTGAGATGTATTAGTAATGGTGCCTACAGTGAGATTTATGAGTTGGGATCAGCTGACGGAGGGCTTTGTGTTGTACCCTGAGAGGTCTGTCATTTGTCCTCTATCCCAGGCAAGCAAGGATCCACAGGTGTGTATGAGAAGGGAGGATGGGTAACATCCAGGTATTGAAAGCAGAGCTCTTGCAGCAGCAGAAGGATGTGGGAGAAGGTGGATGGGGTCAGAGGTGACTCACTTCCTCCAGCCCTTGTGTCAGGGAAACAATCTAAGTTTGTGACACACTTAGTTTTTCACTAATTTTGATGCTTTATTTGAAGAAACCAAAATAACCAAAATTTTAGGAATCTAGATAAGAATACTAAATCATAGACTCTTTCTTAAATTTGATTTCGGGGGAAAAAAAAGTTTCATTGATACGCATTTTCCACCCATGAAGCTGGTCTGCGATGAAGATCAGTGGCTCCTGAGTACTGCTATGCCAGATGGTCACTAAGTTTTCACTGATATGTGGGGAAATGAGAAATGCAAGTGTCCTTATTTTGGGAGTGTTAGAATACTCTTATGAAACGAAGATGATGGGAGATTGGTAATTGACTTTTGTCTTATTTTGCTTTTTAAATGCCCTTCCTTGAGGGGCGCCTGGATGGCACAGTTGGTTAGGCATCCCAGCTCTTGATTTCAGCTCAGGTCTTATCTCAGGGTCTTAAGTTCAGTCCCCAAGTCAGCCTCCATGCTGGGGTGGAGCCTACTTTTAAAAAAACAAAAATGTTGGGGCGCCTGGGTGGCTCAGTGGGCCTCTGCCTTCGGCTCAGGTCATGATCTCAGAGTCCTGGGATAGAGCCCCACATCAGGTTCTCTGCTCAGCGGGGAGCCTGCTTCCTCCTCTCTGTCTGCCTGTCTCTCTGCCTACTCTACTAATCTCTGTCAAATAAATAAATAAAATAAAATAAAACAAATAAAAAAATAAAAAAACAAAAATGCCCTTTCTTGACTCTGAGAAGAGCTGGCTCCATGTCTGTGTCTTCTTAAATGTCTAGAACCCACTGATTGCTGCTAACTCAGTGTGGTAGGAGTAGCAGCTGCAGCAGATGTAAATTATATTGTGAGGGTATACACAATCGAAAATCCTCACCCTCTTTTAACACTGTGTGTAAATCTCTGAATCACTTGGCGTGTGGGTCCTGCCGTGAAAGTGAAGTGGTGCCACGCTGCCCTCTGGGCGGTGCCCATTTGAGTGGAGCTTGATTGCTGCTTGTGCAAATTTAGATGCCATTTTGATGGCATCTAATGCCACCGACTGCTTTAGAGAAGCCCTCTTACATAGATTACAACTTCACTTTAAATCAGAGCACCATTCTTCTTTCATAGGAACAATGTAGTTAGAAATTTAACATGAATTTATTTTTTTTTAAATTTATTTATTTGTCAGAGAGAGGGAGAGAGAGTGAGCGAGCACAGGCAGACAGAGTGGCAGGCAGAGGCAGAGGGAGAAGCAGGCTCCCTGCTGAGCAAGGAGCCCGATGTGGGACTCGATCCCAGGACGCTGGGATCATGACCTGAGCCGAAGGCAGCCACTTAACCAACTGAGCCACCCAGGTGTCCCTAACATGCATTTATTTTACTTAATCAAATGGAGAGAAGAATATGAAAAACAGCCATTTCTTTTTGCCATTGTCCTTGGGGGTGTCTGTCGACACCAGGGGTGATGACCCTTCAGACTTCCCTGTGCCCCCCAAGTTCTTAACTGCATCTGTTTCTCTCCTAATCCCCCAAGTTAAGAGCCCTGGTTCCCATTCTCTCACCAGAAATGCATCTGTGTTCCCACCCACACTTTCCTTTGTAGTATAATAAACCGGTGTTGGGACTTAGGACGCACAGTCACAGACATGAGCATAGCATGGCTTTTGTTCTTGAACTTGCTGTTGGACAGGAGATTGGCACCCAGCAAAAACAATGCAAGTCAGCTTTCTGGGGTGGCGGTTGTACCCAGTTTGCAGTGCCTCCTGAGCTATGTCACTTGTTCGTTATTCTAGGAATTCTCAGCCTGGACCTAGAAAGGATTTCAGTTTTGAACTCTGCTTAGTTTTGGTTGTGGTTTTTGCTTTGTATCACTGGATGTTGGCAGGTGCATAAATGAGGCTTTCCTCTTAACTCCTAGTGTGCGTGCTTATTATTTTTCTCCGTAGGAGATACACCTAATTATGAATGCACTTTTTTTTTTTGCTACATTTCACATGGCTATAATGCCACTTCCCAGAAAGAAACTATAATAAATTTAATATCAAAATATCTTTATATAGTAATTTGGTGGTTTACATTTTATGTAGTTTTTCTTGATGTTTAAACAACACATCACATTGCAGAAAATCATCATCCACAATTGCAAGGCAGGTTGATGCCTAACTCTCCATTTTACAGACGAAGAACCTGAGGCTCAGAAAGATTTCTTTTCCCAAGGTTGCATGGCTCATAAATGGTACAGTTCTCCTTTTGACCCTTGAGTTTTCTCTGGCTCTAAAACCTGCAGGCTTTCCGTGGTGCTGTGTCCATCCTTTAGACTGTCTCTAGGCCGTGGTGCAGTACTCCCTGGGACCACACTTCCATGAGACCAGTGACATTCTGGTGCAGCAGTAAGGAAAGATCCTGTGAGATCCTGCATAGAAGATTCTTCTGAGTAATGCAGGGAATTTAAAAATTACTTCTAGAGACATAGCTGTTTCAGTGGAAGAGGCAGCTATAAAATGAAGGCATTCAGTACTTAAAGTTACATCTGGGTTTATCTGGAACTTGTCCACACCTAGAAGAGCCCACCATGTATCCATGTTGTACAGTGAAGGTGAGCACAGGACACAGTGAGACCTTGGATGGAGTCTTAAGTCTCAGTTGCTGACCAGATGTCTGCTGAAACACGTTTTCCTTCTGTCCTTGCATATGCCACGCATAATTGATGTTTGGCCTGTTGAAGCTCTCCCACCAGTCCCTTTTCTCAGTGTTCGGAGTCTTAACCACTTAAGGTTCCACCCAAGTCCTTCTACAAAACCCTGAGCAGTCCCTCTACCAAAGCTATTTAACACTGATTATCTGTACCCCACTTTATTGTTTATTGTTCTCTAATTGTTTCATGAGTCTTTTCTCTCCAACCAAATTATAAGCTGCATGAGGGCAAGGAATATGTGTCATACGTCTTTTGGATCTTCCTCAGAGTATAGCGCCAAGGTAGGTACAAAGTAGGTCCGTAGTAAAACTTGCCTGGGATCACTCAGAACCCCAAACGCTGTGAGCACTTTCTACATATCTTTGTATGTGTAGCGCCCATGTTGCCAGAATTCTCTCTCGGATGCCTGTGGAAAGACTCCATTGAGAGGTCTGTGTTTGGTATTTTAGGATGCAGTGTCATACCAGGACGTTGTGAACCTGACTGAGGACAGGAAGCCTCAGAACCCGATTCAGGACAACATGGAGAACTATAGGAAGCTGCTCTCTCTGGGTAAGCAGGTGCTTCTGTCAGTTACTCCAGACCTAGTCATTGAAGCTTTTTGTCACCTTATTTTTAAAGCTGCAGGATATTAGAATTGATGTGTATATATTTGGACTTTAAGGGCAATAAGAAGGCTTTGAATATTTCAAGGAGAGAAGTAAGTGATGAGATTTATGTTTTTGAGAAATCATTCTGGCTTTGGGTGAAGAGTGTATTGTATAAGGTAGAAGAGAATGGGGAGATGTCTCTTGCCGCAAGAGTTGGCACTTTTTTCTAGAGAGGTGGCAGTGAAGATTTTTAAATACAAAAATAAAATGGGATCCTGAGTTCCCATTTGCACTGTCCTTGAAGCCCTCTAGCTCCAGTCATAGTGGGCACTTGGCTATGCAGGTCTGATGCTAGGGAGAGAGCTGTGCGAGGCCATAGAGTTCAGAGAACAGCTGGAGAAAAGAGTCAAAGAAGAAGAGAACCATGGAGGCCGGTGAAAAAGAGGGTGCTGGGATTTAAAAGGTTATAGAAGGGGGAAGACTAAAAAGGATGCATTGGATTTAAGGACATGGGTGGTCTCTCTACAGATTTCTAGGTGGAGTTGGGAGAATTAATTAAAATGCAGGATAGAATGGACTGAGAAGTGGACAGTGAGGATGTGGGACTGCACATGGGACGGTTCATAGACATAGGGACTGTTCAAGGAGTTGGGGATGAGCTACCTCCTTTAGTGGTTTGTAGGAAGGTAGGCGCTATCTTGTGTTGAGTCTTGTACCCAACTTGATTGTAGCTATATAAGCCATAACTCATATTATTCTTGTGAACAGGGGTTCAGCTTGCTGAAGATGATGGTCACTCCCATATGACACAAGGCCATTCATCGAGGTCAAAGAGAAGTGCCTACCCGAGCACCAGTCGAGGTAAGCACTAGGCAGATCCCAGTTAGTGGCCACTTTAGGTAGTGAGATTGGAGCTGTACCTACACACTGGTAAATCTCTTACATTTTGTATTCACACCATCATCTCAGAAGTCCCACTGTTACTTCGCACACGTACAGGGACTAGGGAGTATTTACATATGGGGTTTCTTTTCAGGTCTGAAAACCATGCCTGAAACCAAAAAGTCAACCCATCGGCGGGGAATTTGTGAAGATGAATCTTCCCACGGGGTGATAATGGAAAAATTCATCAAGGATGTTTCACGAAACTCCAAATCGGGAAGGGCCAGGGACTCTAATGATCGGTCACAGAGGTTCCCCAGAAGGCCAGACAATGATTGGAAAGAAGCTTCATTCAACAAGAGGGAGTCGGTGATTCAGGAGAGGGGCTATGAAGGGAATGCTTTTGGGGGAAGCTATAATTGTAACTCAAGTCTTGTTTCCAAAAAGAGAGTTCTTGAAAGAAAAAGGCGCTATCAGTTTGACACAGATGGGAAGGGCTCAGTTCATGAGCAGAAAGGCTGTGCAAGGAAGAGACCTTTTGAATGTAGTGAAATGAGAAAAGCCATGAGCATGAGCAGTCTTAGCGCCCCCTCCTTCACCGAGTCGCACCCACTTGATTTTGGGGCAATGCCCTATGTGTGTGATGAGTGTGGGAGGTCTTTCAGTGTGGTTTCAGAATTTGTTGAACATCAGATCATGCATACTAGAGAGAATCTCTATGAGTATGGCGAATCGTTTATTCACAGTGTGGCTGTCAGTGAGGTTCAGAAAAGCCAGGCTGGGGGGAAACGCTTCGAATGTAAGGAGTGTGGGGAAACCTTCAATAAGAGTGCCGCCCTTGCCGAACATCGGAAAATTCATGCTAGAGAGCATCTTGCAGAATGTAATGATGAAGAGTACGAGGAGCCCTTCATGCCTAGCCCAACCTTCAGTGAGCTTCAGAAAATATATGGGAAGGATAAATTTTATGAATGTAAGGTGTGTAAGGAAACCTTCCTTCATAGTTCTGCCCTGATTGACCATCAGAAAACCCATGGTAAAGATGACAAAGATAATGAGCATGGGGAAGCCTTTAAACCTAGCCCACCCCTTAATGAGGTTCAGAAAATGTATGGTAAAGAGAAAATGTATGAATGTAAGGTGTGCGGGGAGACTTTCCATCATAGCTCATCCCTGAAAGAACATCAGAAGATCCATACTAGAGGAAACCTATTTGAAAATAAGGGTAAAGTGTGTGAGGAAACCTTTATTCCTGGTCAGTCCCTTAAAAGGCGTCAGAAATCTTACTCCAAAGAGAAGCTCTATGACTTTAAAGATGGTGGGGATGCCTTTAGGCAAAGCTCAGACCTTGGTGAGCATCAGAAAATTCATTCTCGAAAGAATCTCTATGAAGGCAGGGGGTACGAGAAGTCTGTCATTCATAGCGTGCCCTTCACTGAATCTCAGAAGAGTCATACTATAACAAGACCACCTGAAAACGAGGACGATGAGAAGGCATTCACCATCAGCTCTAACCCTGATGATGGCCAGAAGGTTCCTACTAAAGAAAATGCCTGTGAGAGAAAACCATATGAGAGGTCTGTTATTCATAGCGTAGCCTTTGCAAAAGCTCAGAAAAGTCACAGTACAGTGGGGCCCAGTAAACCACAAGTGATTGCAGAGTCTACCCAGAGCTCAGGTGTTATTGAACATCAGAAAGTCCATGCTGGAGAGAATTCCGAAGGAAAGAAATATGAAAGGTCTGTTATCCATAGCTTAGCTGCTTTCAGGCCTCCCCAAAATTGCAATGGAAATGAAGTTGTTGAATGTGATGAGAAGGGAGAATCCTCCACTCACATTTCCGACCCTCGTGATAAGCAACAGAAAACTCCTGTCAAAGAGAACCCTTATGAAGAGGCCAAGAATAACAACTACAAGGACTCTGTCATACAAAGTGTGTCCTGTATTGAACCTCCAAGAAGTCTGACTAGTCAGGGTTCCAGTGAATCGTCTGTTCCCACCTCCAATGTCCGCGAACATCAGAAGGCTCGTGCTAAAAAAAAAAACATTGAGCGTAGAAATCATGAGACCTCTGTAATTCACTCCCTACGTTTTGGTGAACCTCATACATTTCGCCCTAGAGAGAGATTCTATGAATGTCCAGTGTGTGGAGAATCCTTTGTTCGTAGTTCCGACCTCACCGAGCATCAGAAGATTCATGATAGAAAGAAGCCCTCTGGAAGTAAAAACTATGAACGATCTGTAATTCGCAGCTTAGCCTCTACTGACCCTCAGACAAGTTACGCTGAACACCCAGGGCAGATGAGATACTCTGAACAACCAGCACAGACAAGTTCCACTAAACCCCCAGCGTCGGCCAGTTCCACTAAACCCCCAGCGCCGGCAAGTGACCTTAAACAAACAGGGCCGACGAATTACATTGCACATCCAGTGCAGATAAGTTACCCTGAAAACCCCATGCAGATGAGTTACATTAAACAAACAGCACCACTGAGTTTCACTAAACCAGCACCGCTGAGTTTCCTTAAAGAACCAGCACCGCTGAGTTTCCTTAAAGAACCAGCACCGCTGAGTTTCCTTAAAGAACCAGCACCGCTGAGTTTCCTTAAAGAACCAGAACCGCTGAGTTTCCTTAAAGAACCAGCACCGCTGAGTTTCCTTAAAGAACCAGCACCACTGAGTTTCATTAAACAGCCAGCATCACTGAGTTACACTGAAGAGCAAGCACAGACAAGTTACGCTGAACAGAAGGTGCACCACAAATGTAAGGAGTGCGGGGACTGCTTCGCCACCATTGAAGAGCTTGGGGCACATCAGAAAATCTATGCCCGAGAAGAATTCCATGACCGGAAGCTCTTTGGAAACTCTGTTATTCAGGGCATAGGCCTTGATGGGCCTCTGCAGGTAGAGCCTCGGCAGGATGACCCAGATGAGCAGGACGAGCAGGATGAGCCTGAAGACGCAATCTATGGATGTAAGGACTGTGGGCTGGGTTTTGCAGACCGCGCAGACCTGAAGGATCATCAGAAGGTTCATGGCAGAGAGTATCTCACTGATAGCCGTGAGTACACACATTCTGTAATCCATACCCGTTCTGTCAGCGAATATCAGAAAGATTATATTGGGGAGCAGCTCTACGAATGCCCTGCCTGTGGGGAATCTTTTGTTCACAGCTCATTCCTTTTTGAGCATCAGAAAATCCATGAGCAAGATCAATTCTTTGGCCATAGAAGGTATGAGGAGCCTTTTATGCAACCCTTGGTCATTAACCCACGGAGGCTTCGTGCCCCACAGAAGAATCCTCCTGCAGGAACATCCCTTCAATGCCACGTGTGTGGACAAGACTTCATTCATGGCTCTGTCCTTAGTGAACATATGAGAATTCACACTGGTGAGGATTTACCAGAGCGGGACCAGAGAAGTGAAGATGCAGTCAGTCCAGGCTTGGCCCTTACTGAGTTTCAGAGAAGTCAGACCGAAGAGAAACACTATGAATGTAAAACATGTGGAGAATCTTTCCTCAGTCAGTCAGACCTTAGGGAGCACATGAGAGTTCATGAGAAAGATGAGCCCTATGATTATGGGGCCTCCTTTGTTCACACCTCATTTCTCACTGAGCCCCCTAAAAGAGATTCACCTTTCTATGAATGCAAGGACTGTGGGAAGTCCTTCATTCACAACACAGTTCTCACAAAACATCAGAAGCTTCATCTTGAACAGGAAGAAGAAGGAGCCCGGGAGGTGGAAGCCAATGTCCTTGTTCCACGAGAAGTTCTGCGGATCCAGGGATCAAATGTAGAAGCTGCCGAGCCAGAGGTGGAGGCTGCTGAGCCAGAGGTGGAGGCTGCTGAGCCCAATATAGAGGCCGCTGAGCCCAATGGAGAGGCCGAAGGGCCAGATGGGGAGGCTGCAGAGCCAAATGGGGAGGCCGAACAGCCCAATGGAGAGGCTGAACAGCCCAATGGAGATGCTGACGAGCCAGATGGTGCAGGGATTGAAGACCCGGAGGAAAGAGCTGAGGAGCCAGAGGGAGATGCTGACGAGCCAGATGGGGCAGGGATCGAAGACCCAGAAGAAGAAGGTGACGATCAGGAGATTCAGGTTGAAGAACCATACTATGACTGTAGGGAGTGTGGAGAAACCTTCACCTCCAACTCAGCCTATGGTGAGCACCTGAAAACCCATGCCAGGGTGATAATATTTGAGCCTGGAAGTGTCTATGGGGAAAGCTCACGCTACACTGAACATGCCAGCACAAGCACAAGTGACAACGATAGGGCCGATGACAAGTACTTCAAATGTGATGTCTGTGGGCAGCTTTTCAGTGATCGCCTATCCCTTGCTAGACACCAGAATACTCATACTGGCTGAGAACACAAGTATAAAGGTTAGAAAACCTTCAATTAGAACTTGACCCCCACTAAACCAGAGACTTGAAACCAATCTATAATAGCGTCAGAAGGAAACTTATCCCGGCATGTACACACCTGACTTGTAGTATTAGACAACTCAGACTAAAAAGAGACTGAAGTGGAAACTCCTTTGGTTTTAGCTCTCCCCCATCACACATTGCTGAATGCATGTGGGAAAGCTATAGCACATACCTTTCATCTGAGCAATCTATTGGAGGGAAAATCCTAAAAGTTTTTGAGATTACAGAAATTGCCCCAGTCAAATGTAAATGACACTTCCATAACCTATATATAATGTTCCCTGCAATGTATATAAAATAGCATATTGTAGCAAAAGCAGTAATCACATATATTTGGATTTAATATGATATACAGTTTACTGTGCAGAGGTACCTTACCTGGTACTCTGATTTTTTTTTTTTTTGGGGAGGAGGAAGAGAGCAACAAATTAGAATATATTTCTAAGTATCTTAGATTCTGAGAAAGACTTATTGTGCATTATTTGAACCCCGTCAGTATCGTTTTGAGTAATTGTGTATTGTTCCTTACCCTTAAGTATTCCTGTAAAAGTGTAAGCATGAAAGGTAAAATGTCTTTATTCTTTGCTGTTTGAAAAGAGAAGTACTTGGAACTTCCTTTTCAGCCTTTTTGTCTACACCAACACTTTGGAACCTAATGCTGTGTAAGCCTTTACAATATGTGGATTGGCCTTCTGTGATCCAAAGTGGTTGGTTGCCACATTGTACCTTGCAGTGATTCTCATGCAAATATATTACAAGTTTTTGTTTTTGTTTTTGTTTTTTAACCAACTTGTGTGTTTGATAGTGAATTTTTAAAAGCTGAAGCTTTTCCCTATAAATCTTACGCTTTTGTCTTTAAAGAGTGGGTTGCAACCATCACTAGATCACAGTAGTGCCTACTGATGATTGAAAACCAGAGGGAGAGGCTTTCATGTTGTAAATAAGGACGCAGGCTTACAACTTCCATCGCTTCCTTTGTGCGCTTCCTGCCTTAAGTGACAAGTAGCAGCGTGGCTTCATTAGTATTATATGGCCACAAGTCAGTTTGCACCCTGGATGCCCAGGAGCTAGTATCCTTAGAGCTTTCTGTCGCTTAATTCTCGTCTTCACCTGTCCGACCCTCCACCCATGTCTAACTTGCATTTTAAAAATTTTAAAAAAATTTAAAAAAAATTTTAAAAAAGCTTTCTTTACAGTCAACTTAAGCTTAACATGGACTCAGGTTCCCCAGCAGCCTTAATTTCTTTCCTTACCATCTGTTCCTCCCTCTTTCAGCCCTTCTAAGTATTTCTGAGCTATCCATTTAGTGTCACGTTTGTCTGACCACCTCAGTTTTCCACTTAATCACAAATTGACCTTATAGCTTGAGGTTTCCTGTGTCCTGTTCTGTGGACCACCTGTGCTCTTTTGCTTCCCCTCCCCTTGCATAATGACTATTAAATTTTTTGGCTTTGAGTTGGCTGGGAAAAAAAATAAAAAAAAAAAAACTTAAGTGGATCTATAGATTAAGTGAGCAAAAGATAATAGCAGATAATTTGAGCAAGCAAAATTAATACACCTGCTGGGGAAATGTGTCTAAGTCTCACTCTCCTGGATCTGCAGGGTTGGGGCTCGGAGAGTGTATGTCAGAGCTGCAGGGAATGCCAAAGTCGAGGGAGGTTGTATTGTTGAAAGCATGAAGCAGAAATGAGGAAGCCAAAGAAGGGAGTCCTAATACATCACCAGATCTAGGAGGGTAAGGAAGCAGACAGAAGGAAACATGGAAAGCAAGGCTTAGAAGGCCAGGTTTGTGGGAATGAATTGAGCAGGATGTCCTGGGCAGTTAAGAAGGGGCCTTTTCAATGCAGGTGAGGGCCAGCTGCATAGAAAGACCTGAGGTTGGAATGGACATCCAAGAAGCATTGAGGCCCCACAAAACAGGAGGACCCTTTAGATTGGAACCAGCATTGATGTTATTGGGGTGAATTTGGATTTATCACTGTTAGCAGTATTAAACAACTTGCCAGACTTCAGGGTGCCCATTCCAACCTTATGTTAGTGAAAAATTAGGAACAACATAAATGCCAAACAGTAGGAAAATGATTACAAGAAGGTATCCATGGACTGTCACGCAGTTGTTTAAAAATGATAATCATGAAGAGTTATGTAGCAATGTGGAAGTATATTTACGGAATATTGAGTGGAAAAAGCAGGACACAGAATTATATTTATACTACAGTTATAACTGATTAAAAATGTATGCTTATAGTCAAAAGCTGTTGTGTTGTTCTTGTTGTAGGCTTATAGTTGAGCATTATTTTCTTAAATTCTTTGAATGTTCTTTACTATAGTGTTACTAAAAAGTTTATAATCATGTTTCCATTGTGAACATAATTTGAACTCATTATCAGACACTTGGAAAATACAGAAAAGTGGAGGAAAAAAATCCATATTCCAACCATCCAAAGACAGATATACTCTTCAACATCTTGTTTATTCTTGTTTCTGTGCACAGGTTTATGATTATAACTGTGTCAAATGTGTACTCAAAATAGCTGTTATGTTATCTTTGTGGAATTATGGTTAAACACTTTCATCTTAATGTCTTCAAATGTTCCTCATAGTAGTGTTCTGATAACAAAGTTTATTATGTTTGTTTACATTACAAGCATAATACATACCCAGAGAAAATATTGGAAAATACCCTAAATTAGAAAAGAGAAAAAAGTCACCCATATTCCCAACACACAACAACTACTGTTAACATCTTGATCTGTTTCCTCCATCTTGTTTTAGTGCACACACTTGTGATTATTACAGTGTTAAATATGTACGCATAAAGTCTAAAATGAAACAAATATATGGAAAATAATTAAAATAGTGTTGTCATTGTGGGATTATGGTTAAATATATTGTCTTAAATTCCTTGAATGACCTTTGGTGTTTTAGTACTAAATCTTATGTATGTATTTCTCCATTACAAATATAATACATACTCATAGCAACCTTTGGAAAATTCAGTAAACTAGAAGAAAAGAAATTTACCCATATTCCCAACACCCAGCAACAATTGCTGTTAACATGTTGATCTGTGCACCAATCTATAATTAGGGTGTTAATGATAAGTATACATAGAGTCAAAGATGGGAAGAAATATGGAAGACAGTTAAATAGTTGTGTGGTTGTTGTGGGATTATGGTTAAATATTTTGTCTTGGTTTCTTCGAATGGTCTTTATCATAGTGTTTTGGTAATCCACCTTTATCACATATATTTCCATTATAAACACTGTATGTGTTCATTATAGAAACTCTGAAGTTACAGAAATGTAGAAGAGAAACTCACCCATATTTTCACCATCCAAAGACTGTGGTTAACATCTTGACATATTTTCTTCATGTTGTTTCTGTGCACAGGTTTTTGGTTTGATAATATGGCTGTGGTTGTTCTATCTATCTGTAATAGTGTCAACAATAAAAATAAAGTTAAAAATAAGGTATTTGTCAGTCTCTTCTTTTGTCCATTCTAAGTGTTTGGGGTTGGTAAGTGTAGTTTTTTGTTACAACTATAAATCAAAAAAACTTAGTTTCTCCTTAGGCCTTTAAGTTTGGCTTACAAGTCTTACTACATTTTTAAGTATTTATTTCAACAATTCCTTCTAAGAGATATTTTAATGCTACAGGATTCCGCATTTTTAACTGCACTTCTGTATGTTCCAGTAGTGTTTTTAAACTTGCTAATAAACACAAGTATATTCCACTCAACTTGAGTCAGCATTTTAATTTTTAGTCTCAAATATGAGATTCTTTCAAGCAAAAAAACTACAAACAAGAGTAATGCCTTAACATAAAAATGTTAATACTGTGGTTTAGAATCTCTTTATTATTATTATTATTTAAGATTTTATTTGACAGCACAAGCAGGGGGAGCAGCAGGCATAGGCAGAGGGAGGAAGAAGCGGGCTCCCCGCTGAGCAGGGAGCACCATGTGGGACTCAATACCAGGACCTGGAGATCATGACCTGAGCAGAAAGCAGACACAACTGACTGAGCCATCAGGGTCCCCTAGAATCTCTTTAAAGTGTCTATTCCTAACTCTTCCTTGAGGTTAAAAGTCTTCAGGGGAGTCATTTCCCTTATTTTAACCTGATTTTACCACCTGAGCATCTCAGGCAGTTTGGTGGGTTACCATCCCAGGTAAATTGGGAGGTAATTTTTAAACATGCCTGTAATTCCGTTATGATCAGAGATTTTTGGCCAGGTTGCTAACTGGCTCCCAGTTGGCTAGGACTGTGACTTGCATCTTACCCAATTTGGAATTGCTGTGTCCTTGACTCCGTGACACAAAGGAAGTGGTTATGTACTTGACTCCTTCTAATCTGCATGTCACATGATTGGATTTTACTCCTCAGGATATAAAACTGTGATTTTCATTTAATTCTAACTACTCTGGAATTTGACAATGGCAGAGTCCTGGGTTCTTTCATTTTATTAGAAATTAGCTTATTTATATTAAAATGGAAGCCCACTACGCTATGGTTATCTCTTGTGAAGTCTGACTTCTCAGTCACAGCTTTGATGGCCCTTCTATGGTGAGGAGTTATCAGCATAGGTCAGGGTGAGAGGGTCAGTTCTCTTAAGGTTGATTTCCTGAAGGGTATATTACAAAAGAGAAAAGGAATTAAGTGAAGGTCATTTGGGGTTGCCTGACCAGCACTTTCACACTTAGGAATTCCTCCACTGTGTGTCTGTTGTAGCGGTAACCATGCTCCAGCCCCACGTTTATTCCATGAAATTTGACCCTCCCCTGGTCTCAGCTGATAGGTGTCCTTGGGCTCCCAGTGTGTAGTCAGACTCAGACTAAGGGCTACCTGAGCACTCATAGGTTGGGGGCTGGGTGTGCTAATGAACAAACGGGTCTGGAATTAGGCCATATAACTGAAAGGAAGTTTGGCTCCTGGCGCCTCACTCACCCCAGTACCTTGTGGATTCTGGCTGAACTGCCCACTTTTGGGTTTCCTAAGAACTCCTGTATCTTTAACCTTCCTTTCACATGAGATGGCTTTGTTATTGAGGCAGTTTTTGCTCTTTTCACCAAGCAAAAAACTCTTCCCCTTTCTGGAGACTACTCAGTTTTGTGGGAATGCCATAGTGCCCTG
The DNA here is from genome assembly GCA_004024625.1 of Mellivora capensis. Classification (NCBI taxonomy): domain Eukaryota; kingdom Metazoa; phylum Chordata; class Mammalia; order Carnivora; family Mustelidae; genus Mellivora; species Mellivora capensis. The sequence continues at coordinate 32,246 of PISX010011761.1, forward strand.
CCCCTACCTCAACCAAAGGCTGAGCCTGGCGCCTATTGGGCTCCCTGAGCAGAAGGACACAACACACGTCATTCCAGTGGTAGCACTGACTCATTAGTTCCTGCACAGATAGAGCTGTTCTGGTAACTGTCCTTCTTGAGAACTTTTTAGTTTTTCCTTTGATTTTCTGGGCTACATAGTATCCTCCCAATCTACTCATTATTTGCTTTACTTGGCCAATGTTTGTTATTTGCAACCCAAAAGAGCCCTAACTGATAAAGAAGTTCATACCAGAGAGTGGGTTGGAGATAATAAACATGAGGGAAATTTGAATTCAGATTTGGGCCTTGGGGTGGAAAACTAGAAGAACAAGGCATATGGTAGTAAAATATCTAAATACTGCTTGTGATTGGCCTTCTGGACTCACCTCTCCTTGGGGTGAAGAGCTTCAATAGCTGTCATCATAGACAAATTCAGAAACTCTTGAGTGTCAAGATCAGAGGTATGGAAGGGTTTCTATTAACACCTTGATCCTGCAGGTCACTGACTTAGTTAAATTGATAGCCTAGCTCTATTTGTAACATGAAAAGTTTGGGTGGCCCTAGAGAAACGGGATCCTGGCAGTTGTAGTGATGGTACGTAGGAGGCTGGGAAAGACTTGAGACAACCGAAGCTCCAACCCCTTTGAAACATGCCTCATTTTATCACTTCCCTCCCACACAAAAGAAAGTTGAGGGGGTGCCTGTGGGAGGGGCAGCAGTTGAAATGTTCTACGATCTCCATAGTGATGGGAGGTCCCTGAGTGTTGAAAAGGGGGCCACTTGCCATAGGAGGATGGCTGGTATAATGCGATCCTGGGGGGAGTAGACACACAAACTTGGGTGTGATGCCCCCCAAATAATTCATATGACAAAATAAGCAAAAATAGGTTCGAAAGAGGTGGTCAAGGGCCACCCTATTGGAGTCAGAACTTCTTTGGGTCAGTTTGTAGACACTTAAGGGAGAGTCCAGACACCTTTGAGGAAGGACTCTGCTATGTCTGATACTTCTGCCTTCTACCTAGCAAAGGACCTGCAGCCTTTTACATAGATAATCCATTTGTTGACAAAGAAAACTTCCAAGGACTAGTGGATGTTGCACCTAAACAAATTATTGGGGATCAGAACATTAGCGACTTGAAGAACAATTATAAATATAACATGCTGTCTGTGGAGAAGCCAGCTACTGAGAACTGGGCTCTACACATCTTAGTTACACCTTCCAAATTCTTCACTTGGTTTAAGTCAGTCCTCCCCTGCAAAGACATGAATGAGAAAGAACCCAGGACTGGTTCTATACCCACCCCACACCAGCCAGAAGTCTGGGGGCAGGTGCATCACACTTGAGTCCCTTTAATCATTGAGAGGCAATGTTTTATCCTTAATGGTATAGAAACTTGTTTTGGATTTAGACTTTTCTTTCTCTGCCCACCCACCTCTTAACATCTGTGGGCTTGCTGCATGCTTTAAACACCACTTTTGTACTATATGTAGCAGTCATCGATTGTAATCATGCTGCATAATCACCAACCACAAACCTGAAAACACACAATAATATTTGTTTCCCGTACATCTAGGATCAGCTCAAGATTGGCTAGGAGACTCTTCTTACCTTAACTGGGCTTGTTCTTTGCCTGGGGGTTGGCTGGCTGTCAGCTAATGTAGGCTAGTTATAGTTGGGGTGGGAGGCCCTTAGCTACATGTCTCTTATCCTCCTGAGACTAGTGGACTACTTCCTTATGGTAATAGGAGAAGTATAGGGGCACCTGGGTGGCTCAGTGGGTTAAGCTTCTGCCTTTGGCTCAGGTCATGGTCTCGGGGTCCTGGGATCGAGCCCTGCATCAGGCTCTCTCTGCGGGCAGGGAGCCTGCTTCCCCCTCTCTCTCTGCCTGACTCTCTGCCTACTTGTGATCTCTCTCTCTGTCAAATAAATAAAATATTTACAAAAAAAATAGGAGAAGTATAATTCAAAACAATCATCTTTCAAAAGCTCAGTGAGATAGGGGTCCTGGCTGGCTCACTCATTTGGAGGAGTGTGGGACTCTTGATCTCTGGGTCATGAGTTCAAGCCCCACCTTGAGGGTAGAGATTACTTGAAAAAATAAAAATATAAAATCTTAGGAGTGCCTGGGTGGCTCATTAAGTTAAGTGTCTGCCTTTGGCTCAGGTCATGATCCCATGGTCCTGGGATTGAGCCCCGCATCAGTCTCTCTGCTCAGCAGGGAACCTGCTTCTCCCTCTTTCTCTGACTGACGCTCTACCTGCTTGTGCTCTCTCTCTCTCTCTTTCTCTCTCTTCTCTTTGTAAAATAAATAAAATCTTACAGGTATAATATTTTACATATATATTTGCAAATATATATAAGATTTTTATATATATCTTGTATTTTATTATACTTTATAATATATGATAGATAGATATATAAACTTTAAAATTTTTTCAGTGAGAATAGAACATGGATAGACAGCTCAATGAAATCAGGAAAATGATACAACAAACTATTAACAAAGACATAGAAACAATCAAAATCCAAACACTGGATGTGAAGAATACAATAACTGAACTGAAAAATACATGAGTGGGGTTCAAAAGCAGACTTGATCAAACAGAAGAAAAAAAATGAGTAAACCTGAAGACAGAGTCATTCAAAATGATTCAGTCAGAGGAATAAAAAGAATGAAAAAGAGTGAAGACAGCCTAAAGGGCTTATAGGACTTCAAAAATGAACAAATATACACATAATGGGAAGGAAGGGAAGGGAAGAGAGAGAAAGAAGAGAAGCAGAAAACCATTTTAAGGAAAAATGGCTGAAATTTTCCCAGTTCTGGGGAAGCAAATAAACATCCAGACTCACGAAGCTCAAAGATTTCCAAATAGGTTGAATTTTCAAAGACCTACACCAAGACACAAAATAATCATATTCTCCAAGGCCAAAGAAAAAGAGACTTGCCACAAACTAGATATACCCAGATTTCTCTGCAGAAGCTTTGCAGGCCAGAAGTAAATGGGATGACAGAGTCAAAAGTGCTGAAAGGAAAAAACTGCCAATCAAGACTACTATACCTGACAAAGCTGTCCTTCAGAAGTGAAGGAAGATAAGGCCTTCCAAGATAAGGCTTACATCACCATTAGACCTTCCTTACAAGAAATGCCAGAGACAGTTCTTCAAGCTAAAATGAAAAAAGACACAAATTAGCAGTATGAAAACATAAATATACAATTCACTGATAAAGGTAAGTATATTAGTTAAATACAGAGTACTCTAATACTGCTATGGTGGTGTATAAATCACTTTCAATTCTTGTATAATAGTTAAAAGACAAAAGCATTAAGAAATAATTATAATGACAATAACTTAGTCCATATAAAAAGATGTAAATGATAATATCAATCACAAAATGCATGGGGAAGAGCAAAAGTATAGAGTTTTTCTATGCAAAGTCAAGTTGTTCTCAGCTTAAAGTAGACTGTTGAAACTATAAGATGTTTTAGGTAAGCTTCGTGATTAAAAACAATGTAAAAAAATAGATAAACAGGGGCAACCTGCGTGGCTCAGTCAGTTAAGTCTTCAGCTCAGGTCATGATCCCAGGGTCCTGGGATTGAGACCCATTTTGGGCTCCCTACTCAGCAGGAGCCTGCAGCTCCCTCTCCTTCCCACTCATGCTCTCTCTTGCTGTTCTGTCACTATCTCTGTCAAATAATAACATTGAAAACACAACAGGGACACCTGGGTGGCTCAGTCGGTTAAGCATATGCCTTCGGCTCAGGTCATGATCCCAGGGTCCTGGGATTGAGCCCCCATCGGGCTTTCTGCTCAGTGGGGAGCCTGCTTCTCCCTCTCCCTCTGCCATTCGCCCTGCTAGTGCTCTCTGGCTCTCTCTCTCTCTATCAAATAACTAAATAAAATCTTAAAAAATAATAAAATAAAAACAAAAAGAAATCCCAATGCTTCTAAAAAAATAGATACACAAAATGTAAAGAATAAATGAATCAAAGCATACCACTACATAAAATTATCAAATGACAAAGGAAAATAGCAAGGAACAAATGAACATTCTGAAGAACAGATCACATCCTAGGTCACAAATGAGGTCTCAACTGGTACCAAAGATTGGAATCATTCCCTGCATATTTTTGGACCACAATGCTTTGAAACTGGAGCTCAGTCACAAGAGGAGAGTTGGAAAGAACTCAAATACATGGAGGCTAAGGAGCCTCCTACTAAAGAATGAATGGTCATGAAATTAAAGAATAATTTTAAAAATTTGTGGAAACAAATGGAAATGAAAACACAACTGTTTAAAATCTTTGGAATGCAGCAAACGTGGTCCTAAGAGGGAAGGATATAGCAGCACAAGCCTTTCTCAAGAAACAAGAAAGGTCTCAAATACACAACCTAACCTTACATCTAAAAGAGTTGGAGAAAGAATAGCAAATAAAACCTAAACCCAGCAGGAGGAGAGAAATAATAAAGATTAGAGCAGAAATCAATGAAATAGAAACCAAAAGAGCAGTAGAACAGATCAATGGAACAAGGAGCTGGTCCTTTGAAAGAATTAATAAGACTGACAAATACCCAGCCAGACTTATCAAAAAAGAAAAGAGAATGGATCCAAATAAATAAAATCATGAATGAAAGAGGAGAGATCACAACCAACACCAAAGAAATACAATTATAAAAACATATTATGAGCAACTATATGCCAACAAATTAGGTGATCTGGAAGAAATGAATGCATTCATGGAGATGAATAAACTACCAAAACTGAAACTGGAAAAATAGAAAACCTGAACAGTCTCATAACCAGCAAGAAAATTGAAGCAGTCGTCAAAAATCTCCTAACATACAAGAGCCCAGGGCCAGATGGATTCTACCAGGGAATTCTACCAAACATTTAAAGAATTAATACCTATTCTTCTGAAGCTGTTTCAAAAAAAAAAAATGGAAGGAAAACTTCCAAATTCTTTCCATGAGGCCAGCATTACCTTGATCCCAAAACCAGACAAAGAATCTACCAAAAAGGAGAATTACAGACCAATATTCCTGATGAACACAGATGCCAAAATTCTCACCAAAATGCTAGCCAATAGGATCCAACAGTACATTGAAAGGAATATTCACCAGGACCAAGTGGAATTTATTTCTAGGATGCAAGGGTGGTTCAACATCCAGAAATGAATCAAAGTGATACACTACATAAATAAAAGAACCAGAATGATAGGATCCTCTCAACAGCTGCAGAAAAAGCACTTGATAAAGTATAGCATCCTTTCTTGATTAAAACTCTTCATAGTGCAGGGATAGAGGAACATACCTCAATATCATAAAAGCCATTTATGAAAAACCCACAGCAAATATCATTCTCAATGAGGAAAAACTGAGAGTTTTTCTCTTAAGGTCAGGAACACAACAAGGATGTCCACTATCACCACTGCTGTTCAATATAGTACTAGAAGTCCTAGCCTCAGCAATCAAACAACAAAAAGAAATAAAAGGCATCTGAATCAAGAAAGAGGAAGTCAAACTGTCGTTCTTTGCAGATGACATGACACTCTATGTGGAAAACCCAAAAGACTCCACCCCAAAATGGCTAGAACTCATACAGGAATTCATCAACATGACAGGATATAAAATCAATACACAGAGGGGCACCTGGGTGGCTCAGTCATTGAGTGTCTGCCTTCGGCTCAGGTCATGATCCCAGGGTCCTGGGATCGAGCCCCACATTGGGCTGCCTGCTCAGCAGGGAGCCTGCTTCTCCCTCTCCCACTCCCCCTGCTTGTGTTCCCTCTCTCACTGTGTCTCTCTCTGTTAAATAAATAAATAAAATCTTTTTTTTAAAAAATCAATGCACAGAAATCAGTTGCATTTCTACACACTAACAAAGAGACAGAAGAAAGAGAAATTAAGGAGTTGATCCCATTTACAATTGCACCCCAAACCATAAGCTACCTAGGAATAAACCTAACCAAAGAGACAAAGTATCTGTACTCAGAAGACTATAGAACACTCATGAAAGAAATTAAGGAAGGCACATAGAAATGGAAAAACATTCCATGCTCATGGATTGGATTTAACAAATATTGTTAATATGTCTATGCTACTTAGAGCGATCTATATATTCAATGTAATCCCTATCAAAATACCATCAACTTTTTTCACAGAACTGGACCAAATAATCCTAAAATTTGTATGGAGCCAGAAAGACTCCAAATAGCCAAAGGAATGTTGAAAAAGAAAACCAAAGCAAGTGGCATCACAATACCAGACTTCAAGCTCTATTACAAAGCTGTCATCATCAAGACAGTATGATACTGGTACAAAAACAGACACATAGATCAATGAACAGAATAGAGAACCCAGAAATGGACCTACAACTCTATGGTCAACTAATCTTTGGCAAAGCAGGAAAGAATATCCAGTGGAAAAAAGATTGTCTCTTCACAAATGGTATTGGGAAATTGAACACCTGTATGCAGAAGAATGAAACTGGACCATGTCCTTAAACCATACACAAAAATAGACTCAAAATGGATGAAAGACCTAAATGTGAGACAGGAATCCATCAAAATCCTAGAGGAGAACACAGGCAGCAACCACAGCAGCTTCTGGCTAGACACGTCTCCAAAGGCAAGGGAAACAAAGGCAAAAATGAACTATTGGGACTTCATCAAGATAAAAAGCTTTTGCACAGCAAAGGAAACAGTCAACAAAACCCAAAAGACAGCTGAAAGAATGGGAGAAGATATTTGCAAATGACATATCAGATAAAGGGCTAGTATCCAAAATCTATAAAGAACTTATCAAAGTCAACACCCAAAGAACAAATAATCCAATAAAGAAATGGGCAGAAGACATGACCAGACCATTTCTGAAAAGACATCCAGATGGCCAATAGACACATGAGAAAATGCTCAACATCACCGGCATTGGGGAAATACAAATCAAAACCACAATGAGATACCACCTTACACCAGTCAGAATGGCTAAAATGAACAAGTCAGGAAAGGACATATGTTGGCAAGGATGAGAGTAAAGGGAATGCTCTTACACAGTTAGTGGGAATGCAAGCTGGAGCAACCACTCTGGAAAACAGCATGGAGGTTCCTCAAAAAGTTGAAAATAGAGCTACCCTATGACCCAGCAATTGCACTACTGGGTATTTACCCTAAAGATACAAATGCAGTGATCCAAAGGAGCACATGCACCCCAATGTTCATAGCAGCAATGTCCGCAATAGCCAACTATGGAAAGAGCCCACATGTCCACCAAAAGATGAATGGATAAAGAAGATGTGGTGTGTGTACACACGCACACACACACACACAGTGGAATACTCTGAAGCCGTCAAAAAATTGTAATCTTGCCATTTACAATGACGGGGATGGAACTAGAGGGTATTACGCTAAGCAAAATAGGTCAGTCAGAGAAAGACAATTATATGACCTGACTGATATGTGGAAATTACAAAACAAAACAGAGGATCACAGGGGAAGGGAGGGAAGAAAAAAACAAGATGAAATCAGAGAGGAAGACAAGCCATAAGAGAGTCTTAATCACAGGAAACAGAGGATTGCTGGAGGGGAGGGGTGGGGGAATGAGGTAATTGAGTGATGGATGTTGGGGATAGTATGTGTTGTAATGAGCACTGGGTGTTATATAAGACTGGTGAATCACAGGCCTGTACCCCTGAAACAAATGTTAATTAATTGAATTTAAATAAGAACAAAAAACAAAACAAAGATCATATGACTTTCTAACAATAAAACTCAAAGTTATTAAATACAGATAAATATTTATGTATAGAAATATGCATTAAAATTATTGGTGATAGAATAGAAACAGACTAAAATGAAACTGTCCAATAATAGATGAAGAGTTGAGGACATTTTGATAGTCACCCATGCTGTGAAAATATGTAATTATTAAAAAGAGACTTACAAGGCATCAATGATAACAGGAAAGAATGCTAAGTATAAAAGGAAGATATAAAATTTAAAACATGAAATGTGACATTAAAAATATTTTAATTAAAAAATTAAAAGTCAGAAAATAGTTAAGGAAATGACAGTAATATGCCCTGACCTATCAGTAAGTGCTTTTTAAAAAATATTTTATTTATTTATTTGAGAGAGAGAGAGAACGAGTAAGGGGAGGGGCAGAGGGAGAGGAGAAGCAGACTCCTGCTGAGCAGGGGGCCAAACTTGGGGCTTGATCCCAGGACCCTGGATCATGACCTGAGCTGAAAGCCAATGCTTAATGGAGTGAGCCCCCCAGATGCCCCTCAGTAAGTGGTTTAAGTGTACATGGATTAAATCCCTCAATCAAAAGACTATAGAAGAGCTGAGCAGGTCAAAAACAAAAACAAAACAAAACCATAATCCAAATATATGCTGTTTACAAAAGACAAGTTTTAGCTTTAAGGACACACATAAGCTGAGAGTGAAGGGTTGGAAAAAGAGATTTCATGTAAATGAAATGGTAACCAAAAGAGAATAGTGGTGGCTATTTTTATATCAGATAAATTATACCTTAGGTCAAAAACTGTTACAAGAGTCCAAAATAGTCATTATAGAATGGTAAAGGGATCAATTCACCAAAAGAATATAACAGTTATATATGCACCCAACTTCAGAGTCCCTAAACACACAAAACAAATATTAACACAGATGAAAGAAGAAAAAGACAGCAATACAATAAAAGTAGGAGACTTTAGTGTGTCACTTTCAACAATGGATAGATCAGACAGAAAATAAAGAAACAGCAGATTGAATCAACACTATCCAAATGGACCTATAGATTTACAGAACGTTCCATCAACAGTAGCAGAAATACCTTTTTCTCAAATGCACACAGAACATTCCCTCAGATACATGATATGTTAGGTCACAAAACAATGCTAAACTAATTTAGGAATATGGAAACCACATTAAGTATATTTTTCAAACACAATACAAAACAATGAAAAGGATTGATGAAACAAAGAGCTGGCTTTTAAAAATAAAAAAAAATTGACAAAACCTTAGCAAGACTGAGGGGGGGGAAGGGGGCTCAACTAAACAAAACTACAAATGAAAAATAATTGATAAAACTGATAATCACAGAATTACAAAAGAAAGTTAGGACACTGCTATGAACAATTACATGCTAACTCTATGAACAATTACATGCTAATAAGTTAGATAGCCTAGAAGAAAGAGATACATTTTTAGAAATGCACAACCTACCAGAAGACTATCATGAAGAAATAGAACATTTGAACAGACCAATAGTGAATAAGGAGATTAAACCAATAATCAAAGGCTTCCTAACAAAGAAAAGCCCAGGACCAGATGGCTTCACTGATGATTCTACCAAATATGTAACGAAGGATTATCACTGATCCTTTTTTTATCAAAGATTTTATTTATTTATCTGACAGATAGAGATCACAAGCAGGCAGAGAGACAGGCAGAGAGAGGAGGAAGCAGGCCCCCCGCTGAGCAGAATGCCCAATGCGGGGCTCGATCCCAGAACCCCGGGACCATGACCTGAGCCAAAGGCAGAGGCCTTAACCCACTGAGCCACCCAGACACCCCAATCCTTTTCAAACTACTCCCCAACTCTGGCCCCCTCCAAAAAAAAAAAAAAGAACTAGAAGAAACCCTTCCAAACTCATTTTACAAGGTCAGCACTACCCCAATACCAAAGCCAAACAAGGACAAGAAAATAAAACTACAGGCCAGTATTGTTGATGAACATAGATGCAAAAATCCTCAACAAAATACTAGCAAACTGAATTCAACAGCACATTATAAGGTTCATACACCATGATCAAATGGGATTCATCCCCGGGTTACAGAGATAATTCAATGTCATAATAATGAAGGCCACATGTGACAAGCCCACAGTTCACATCATACTTAATAATAAAAAAGCTGAAAGCTTTTCCTCTAAGATCTGGAAAAAGACAAGGATGACCACTCTCACCACTTCTATTCAACATAGTACTGGAAGTCCTGGACAGAGCAATTGAGCAAGAAAAAGAAATAAAAGGAATCCAAATTGGAAGGGAAGAAGGAAAGTTTCTCAGTGTGTGTGTGTGTGTGTGTGTGTGTGTGTGTGTGTGTGTGTGTGTGCCATCACAGAAGACAATATATAGGTCCTGGTGATTAGGGTGCGGACATCTTTCATCTTTGGGGAGCCATTATTCTACCTAAAGTTTCCTCCCTTAGTTTGGAAAGAGGGAAAGGACAGGGTGTTGCCTGCTTTATTTTTCTGGAGTGAGAAGGGGAGAAGCTTTCCTTCTACTAAAAAGGTCTACTAACATCGGATGTTGCCTTGACCTGTGGTTAAGCGACCCTAGAGCCAAGCTGACTCTGGCTTCAAATCCCAGCTCCCCATTTCCTAGTTGCTTCTTCTAACAGCTCTCTGTTCTTTCATTTCTTATAAAACAGAACTAATACCTATCCAGGATAGGATATGTATTTTGGAAGGCCTATTACAAAATTAAAATGTGGGAGCCCATGTTAAAAATATTGAAAAATTAAGAATTTCAGACAAACACAGAGGAGCATTAAGCTTACTTAGGGACACATTTCCAATCCCACCTCCGACACCCAGGAAGGGAATGTTCTGGGTCTTGGCCATGGTTGGGGGTGCTGGTGACACAGTGAGCCCAGGGCAAAGGCTCTCCTCTCTCCCCACTGTCTCAGTCATGGGCAGGGGGTCCCAGTGGTCTGCAACTATCATTCAACCAACCTGTGAGAGCGGGGACAGGAGTCCTTCCCTGCCCCTACTCTGGTCGGGTCCTGGGTGAGAGCGGCAAACTTCAGGCAGCAGCTCTGGACGTGAAGGGATACCCACCTCCCCCCAGTCCCTCAGATCTGGGACAAGGGGTGGAGGGACCCTCCTGAACCAAATCCCCAACAGGCCTCCTAGAGTCAGCTGTTTTCTGCCCTTGGTTCCAGCCAGTGTCATCCTCACTATTCTTCAAACACACTACACATGTGACCATTTCTAGCCCTTTGCACCAGCTGTTCCCTTTGCCCAGAACAGATCTCCTTCAGGTATCAATGTAGCTTACTTCTTGGGCTCCTTCAGATCTGTTCAAATCTTCAGATCTGTTCAAATTATCTCTTTAGGGATACTTTCCTTGGCCACCCTGAAATTATAGCACTTCCCAAGCACACGTCCCACCCACCACATACCCCGTTCGATTTTTCTCTATAATATTACTTTCTACCATCTGATTTACTACTTACCTTACTTAGTGTTTAATTGTCTCTCTCCTGCATTAACAAGGAAATGCCACAGATTCAGGGATCTATGCTTATTTGGTTCCCTACTGTATTCTCAGCACCTAGATTAGTTCCTCTACTAACCCAGCTCTTAACCAGTAGACCTGGCATACATAATAGATACTCAGCAAATGTTAGTTACACGCGGAAACAGTACTTGGGCTCTGGATCCATTCTTCCTGGGACTGGATCCCCACTTTGTCACTGGTCCACTATGTTATGGTGGGCATGTATTTTCAAACTTTTTTTTAAAACTTTTGACCTTAACTTCCTCATTTGCAAAATGGGGTTATTTTCATGGTTCAAAGCAGAAATACATGTAGCTTGGCTACTCTTCTTTAAGTTACCTTTGCTATTCTTACCGCAGGTGCACACCGCCCCCCAGACACCCACTGTGTGTTTCCTTTGGTTTGTTTCCAGCTTTTAAAGAGAGATGATTGACAAAAATTGTATCAACTATTTTAAGGTGTACAATGTGATGTTTTGATATTCATATACGTGATGAAATGATTACCACAATCAAGGCAAATAACATATCCGTCACCTCATGTGGCTATCATTTTATTTTATTATCTAAGAGGGTAGATCACGGAAGATCTACCCTCTTAGCGTATTTCCAGTATATAGTGCCATATTACTAACTGTGGTCCCAGGCTATACATTAGAGCTCCAGAACTTATTCAGCCTGCATAACCGAAAGTTTGTGCCCTTTGCCCAGCACCTCCTCATTTCCCCTACCTGCAAGCCACTGGCAACCCCCGTTCTATTCTCTACTTCAGAGTTTGACTTTGAGTCCGCAGATAAGTGAGACCATGCGATGCCGAATGCCTTTCTAATTTCCGTAGTGGCTGCGTCAGTTTGTATTCCCACCAGCAGTGTGAAAGTGTTTCCTTTCTCTGCAGCCTCATTATCTTTTGTGTTCTTGGTAATGGCCATCCAATCAAGTATGAGGTGACATCTTGCTGTGGTTTTCATTAGCATTTCCCTGATAGTTCATGATGTTGAGGCCCTTTCCATACACCCATTGACCATTTGTATGTCTTCTTTGGAGAAATGTGTATTCAGATCTTCTGCCCATTTTTAAATAGATTATTTTCTCACCATTGAGTTGTATGAGTCCCGTGTATATTTTGGATATTAGCCCTTGTCAGCTGTGTGGTTTACCAGTAGTATTTCCTCCCATTCCTTAGGTTCTCTCCACTCTGCTGATTGTTTACTTTCTCAGCAACATTTTAGTTTGATGCAACCCCACTTACCCCACTTATTTATTTTTGCTCTTGTTGCCTGTGCTTTTGGTGTCACATCCAAAAAACCATTGCCAGGACCAATGTCAAGGCGATTCTGTTAATTCTTCCAACCTATGAACAGGGAATATCTTTCCATTTATCTGTGTCGTTAATTCCTTTCATTAGTGTTTATAGTTTCAATGTATAGATCTTTTGCTTCTTTTGTTTAACTTATTTCTCAGTATTAATTTTTTATTGTATTGCAAATGGAATTATTTCTTTATTTTTTTAATTTATTTCTTTAGTTTGTACTGGATAGTACTTTATTAGTATATGGCAACGCTACTGATTTTTTTGCATGCTGATTTTATATCCTGCAACTTTATTAAATTTGTGCATTAGTTCTAACTTTTTTTTTTAGTGGGGTCTGGAGTCCTTAGTATTTTCCATATAAGATCACATCATCTTGCAAACAGAGACAATTTTACATCTTCCTTTCTGATTTGGATGCTTTTTGTTATTTTGTTCTTGCTTAACTGCTCTGGCTAGTGCTTTCAGTACGAATTGGATGGGAGTGGTAAGAGTGGACATTCATGTCTCCATCCTGATCTTAGAGGGAACGCCTTCAGCCTCTGCCGCTGAGTATGATGTTAGATGTGGACTTACTGCACACGGCCTCTATTATATTGTGGTTCTATACCCAGATTGTTGAGAGTTTTTAATCATGAAAGGGTATTGAATTTTGTGAAATGCTTCTTCTGCCTCTATTGAGATGATCATGTGGATTTTAACTTTCAGTCTATTAATGCTGTGTATCTCATTTATTGATTTGTGTATGTTAAACCGTCCTTGTGTCCCAGTATGTATCTGCCAAAGAGAAATGCTGAAAAAAATCTATCTTCCAAATACCATCTGTTAGACCTAATGTATATATATATATATATATACATATTGGCATATACATATACATATATACACATATATATGTATATATATATATATACACACACATATGTATATTTACATTTTTAAAAAATATTTATTTGAGACGGGATGCAGAGGGAGAGAGCATTCAAGTAGACTCCTCGCTGAGCTGGGAGCCCCAGGTGGGCTCCATTTCAGGACCCTGAGATCAAGGCCTGAGCTGAAACCAAGAGTCTGGTGCTCAGCCAATTAAGTTCTCCAGGTGCCAGAAAATAATTCCTTTTTAAAAAAAACTATTTTATTTTATTTATTTGACAGAGATCACAAGTAGGCAGACAGAAAGGGGAAAAGTAAGCTACCTGCTGAGCAGAGAGCCCGACGTGGGGCTCGATCCGGATACCCTGAGCTCATGACCTGAGCCGAAATTAAAGGCTTAACCTACTGAGCCACTCAGGCACTACCGGAAAGTAGTTTCTTAATATCATTAAATACCCAGCGCTCAGATTTCTCCAATAGAAACAACAAACTGGTTTTAAAAGTTTATTTTCTTCTCATATAAAAGCTACAAAAACTTGAGATCTTGTTGAATGTAGAGTTTTGTCTGTTTGTTTGATTTCCTTTTCACTGAGTGAATCTTGGCCTCCAGCGGCTGCGGAGGGATGCTGGAAATTTTGAGGTGGAGTCACTACGACCCACTACTGCCAGGTAAAAGGGAGGACTGCAGAGCGTGAAGTCCACTCTTCCTCGAAAGCGCCTTCCCTCTGCGGGAACCCAGACCTTCCCCTCTGCCGGGTGGGAGGAATGGGACATCCTGCCACCTCCCCGCCACCACCCCGCCCCTGAAGCGAGGAGCGCCCGGCACCGCCCCCATCGGTCTCGGGACTACACTTCCCAGCGGTCCTCGCGGCCCCACTCTGGCCTGGGCTCCTTAGCAGACACAGAGCGGCGGGAGCGGCGAGGCGCGGGGACTTCTGGGACTGGTAGTTTGGCGGGCGGCGCTCGCGCGCACTTGGGACGGAGTTTGAATTCCGCTCAGCCTCATTCAGCTCGGGGAGACCGCGGGCTGTGCGCGGGGCGGTGAGTTTGCGGCGGGAGAGGACGGGGGCGCTACGGGAAGGGAGCGTGTGTGTGTCTGGGGGGCTCGGGGTCTGCCAAAGGAAGCGGGGTGGCTGGGCTGCGCGCTCGGCAGGCGAGGAGCGGTCCGGTCCGCCCTTCCCGTGCCGCCGGCCCGCGGACGACGGCGGGCGTGTGGGGTGGTGGCTCCGGGCTAGTGATCCGCTCCGCGCAGGTGAGTGTGCGAGGGAGGGCGCGTGGCTGTGGGGGTGCCCGCGCGCGAGGCACCGACTCGGGGCGGGTGGCCACGTGGGGAGCGGCGTCCGTCCCAGCGCGGGAGCTGCTGCGGGACCCCGCAGCCCGCGGCTCCGACCTGGCGAGGCCCCGCTCGGCTGTGCGCGCGCGAGTGCGCGTCTCTCCGGCCGCGGGCGGGGCGGGCGGCTGCGGGCGTCTGAGTGTGTCCCGCGGAGCTGCCTCCCCCGGGGCGTCCGAGTTGGGGTGGCTGGCGACCTCTCCGTGGGAGGGTGCGAGTTCGTGTCAGCCTGAGTCCGCCGGTGAGTGTGGCCGAATGTGTGGGCTTGTGTGTCCGTGAATCCTGCTGGGCCATGACTTTTGTCCAGTTGTGAGATTGTGTGTATCTGACTGTGTGTGAGTTCGCGTCTCACTCCTGGGTGTGGCTAGGTTTGGTGGTGTGCCTCGCTCTGTGTGTGATTGTGCGTGCGAGGTTGTGCCTGCCGGCGCGAGTTTGTGGGTACCTTCCGATGGGCCTGATGTGTCCGCACCTGTGTGGTTGTGCGAACTTGTGTGGGGGAACACACAGGTGCAGACTGGGTCTGTGTGCTTGTGTGAGTGTGGCCGCCGCTGTGGGCGTTTGCGCGGCTCTGAGAGCGTGTCCGCCGTTGAGTGGGCTCGTGTGCATCGGAGTCTGTGTGTGCTGGGGTGAGTGTGTGTGTGTGTGAGTGTGTGTCTTGTTTAAATATGGGTGTGTGTGAGTGTGTTCAGTGAGTGTGCATGTGTGCTTGTGCGAGTGTGTACTCCCAAGTGGGTTTGTGTGTTTCTACCTGTTTGATCGCGGAAGTTTGTTGGTTCCCGCGCTCTTTCGAGGGCTGTCCCTGGGCATCTCCAGAGCATCCCGCGCGGGCTCCAAGGAGACACTCAGGGCGAGCGGACCGAGACCGAGCCCGGTGGGCCGGCTGCCCTGGAGGAAGCCTTTGCTGGTTTAGACCCAGGCAGAGAGAGCAGCCCGTGGCTGTCACTTCCCCGCGGCCGCGGTGCTCCCGGGGTGCTCCCGGGGTGCTGGGGCGAAGCGCCAGGGACACCCTGCTGTCGCAGGCTCCTGCTGCCCTGCCACCCTGGGTCTGGGAGGGGGCGCCCACAGGCTGCGCACGGGCGGTGAGCCATCCGGGCTTCGGGACACAGGGCACTCTGATGCCCAAACCCTCCACTGGTGTGGCCCCCGTGCCTCAGAGCCAGGCTGAGGACCAGGCACTAGCCCCCAGAGCCACTGTCATTTTCGGGTCTTTCTGAGCCCCTGGGTCTCAAAGTTCCTCCTGTCATTGTTGGGGAGAAAAATGAAGCGAAAGATGATGCTGGAACCGCTCCTCTGGGGACTCTCTCCAGGACCGGCTGGGGAGCACAGGTCCATGTGGGAGGCAGGATGGTCAGACTTGAGGCATGCTAGTTTGATGGGGGAGGCAGCGACATCCAGGTTAGCTCTGGGTTGCTAGAGCAGTCAGATGGGGGTCAGGAGGATATGTTAGTGACTTGGCCCGCTGCAGCATGGAAAACCTGGGCGGAGGGCAGTTCTGAGGGGAATTTGGGGGAAATGGAGAAGCAGGGAGCCCCTCAGGAGGCATTTGGGCATCATTGCCGGACAAGATTTTAATCACACACAGTTCGCATATATCATCATTTAATGGCCTCATTTTTATGGCAGGCAAAGCTGAAGGAGCAAGGAGGCTAAAAACTCCCAAATTGTGTGTTGCCAGTTAACAAATAGGACGCCCCTAAAAACTAAGACACCCACTTAAATTTGAATTTCGCATAAATGTGCATTACATTTTAGTATAAATATGTTCCAACTATTGCATGGAACTTGCCACGTTATACTTAAAAATAATTGACTCAAGGGGGTGCCTGGGTGGCTCAGTTCCTTGAGCCTGCGACTCCAGATCTCAGAGGTCGCACCCCCATGTTGCGCACAGAGCTTACTTCTTTAAAAATGAGAAAAGAATTTATTCAAATAAGTAAGTAAAAAGCAAAGTTTTTAATATAGGCATATCCTGTGCAGTGTTTGGGACATACTTACACTAAAAATTACTTGTATATCTCAAATTCAAGTGTCAGGTTGCTGTGTGCTTGTTGTTAGTAACTATGGCCAGCCTGATCCTGGAGCTCTCACAGCCAGTGTCCACCAGACTGGAAGCCCCACTCCACCCTCCGGACAGACTGGCCTGCAGTCCTGCCTCACTGCTGGGCTTTCCTGCCCGGGTCAGACCAGGGTCCCCAGATCCCTGGATCCCAGGCCTGGCCCTCCCCAGCAGTGCTATGGCAGAGTGGGCCTCCCCCCTCAGGCTGTGGTGCAGGCTCCTGTGGACTGGTCCTCACCACAGTCCTGGGAAGGAGGGTATAAGCGCTTGCCAGGCGAGGCAAGGTCCAGCTCTGAATGTCAGGCTGACTTACAGCTTTCAGGGCCAGAAGGACAGCAACACCAGGGCTGGCCATGAGCCACATGTATTGAGTGCCTGCTGTATGCCCGGCACCAGAGGCCTGCTATGTGCCTGGGTAACCAAGCTTCCCCGTCAGTGCCCCACGAGCCCTGGCCTTGGCCTTGCCGGGCACCATGGCAAGCGCTGTCCATAATCTACCCAGTTGGCCTTGAAGGTGACTCTGTGAGGAAAGTGTGGCTAACACCTCTCCTCCACAGTTGAGGACACAGAATGGTGGGGAGGTGGCGTCACCTGCCCAAGACCACGCGGCTTCCCTGGTGCTGGGACTAGAACCCGGGCCCTCTGTCGCCATGGCCCACACCCTAACTGCTCTGGTCTCTGCCCCTAGCAGAGTTCTGCCCCTCACAGGGTCCTGCCTCTCAACACCGCGGAGGGAGGGGACCATGGAGGTGAAGACCCAGCCATCTGACAAAGGCGGTAAGAGAAACACAGGAAAACTGTGGGCAGGCGGTGGGGGTGGGGGCAGGCCTCTAGGGCCCAGCGATGGTGGGAAGGTTTACCCTGGAGACCGGCCCCTGGCTATGACAAATCGTCCCCATCTCTGTGATTTTGAGAACCTTGTGTCAATAGAACCGTGCAGCTGGTGACCTTCTGAGATTTGCTCTTTCCCACTGGGCACGGTGCCCCGGAAAGCCATCCGGGCTGTTGTGGGAACCCATGCTTCATCCCACCTTACTGCTCAGTGGGGTTCCGTGACGTGGCTCTACCTCTGGAGGGACACCTGGGTTGTTTCCAGTTGCTGGCTATCGCGAGCAGAGGTTTTTGCACGACTGTGTGATTTCCTTTTGCTGGCAAAAGTGCTCAGGAGTGTGATTGTTCACTGACAGATGAGCCAGATGAACAAGATGAGTTGGGATGCTGTCTTAAAATCCAAGAAAGCACTTTCCCCCATATCCTCAGGAAATTACCCACGTACTCTGATCCAGGAAGAAGCTACAAACTACTGTCTCTCTGTGCCAAGTGGTCTCCTGGCTTCCGCTCTTGCCTCCTCCAGACTGTTTCCCATTCAGCAGGCCAAGGCATCTTATAAAAAAATGAGGATCAGGTCCTGTCAGAGCTCTCAAGCCGGAGAATGATACAAATTCTATACAGGGGCCCCAGTGGCCCTGAGGGACTGGGCCCTGCTGGCCTGACTCCACCACTCCCATCTCTCCCCCTCCAGTTCAGTGGGCTCTGGCCACCCTGGCCTCCTACCTTCACCTTTAACATTCCACCTCAGGGCCTTTGCTCGTGCTGTTTCCCTGCTCAAGAATGCTCTTCCTTCATATGCTCACTTGGCCATCTCCTTCTCAAAATGAAGGTCGAAACAAAGTCTTAGCTCCTCAGAGAAGCCAGCCCTGACTGTCCTAACTAAAGCAGCATCCAGGGATCTGCCTTCATTCCAGCCTAGCTTATTTTGGTCATGATGTCTGTCACTCTCTGGTATTTTCAAGTGCATTGATTTAGTCTTGGTCTCTTTGCATCTCTCAGATGGGAGCAGTTGAGATCCTGGGAGTCATAGTCCATCA
This sequence comes from Mellivora capensis, assembly GCA_004024625.1. Classification (NCBI taxonomy): domain Eukaryota; kingdom Metazoa; phylum Chordata; class Mammalia; order Carnivora; family Mustelidae; genus Mellivora; species Mellivora capensis. The sequence goes on from PISX010011761.1 coordinate 50,984, forward strand.
CAGACTCTGGTGCCATTGTCTTACCCCAGCCCCTTCACTCACTGACATTTCCTGCCTGTTCCCCGTTGAGCTTCGGGATGCAGTTTAATGCATGTCTTAGGGCACCCCTGCGCAACCTTGAGTGAGTGTCTTAACCTCTCTGTGCCCGTGTCCTCAGCTGTAAAGTGGGATGATGATAGTAGCTATCTTGTAGCATTAATATGAAAAACCAAATAAGGTGACACCTGTACAGTAGTTAGAAGACGGCCTGGCACACAGCAAGGCTTCATCCATCTCTTGTGGGGTTCATCACTGGGATTTTATTGAGCTTCCCTACCCACAGAGGGCAGGATGACCTCATTACTCCTTCTTCCTTGCCAGACCTGCCTTCTCAGAGCCCTGCTCCTACTTCAGAGAACCTCTCCAAAAAGAAGGGAAGACTGCCTGTCAGATTCCGGCCCACCTGGAGCACGGTAAGCCTTCTCCGTTTGACCAGAGGCCTCCTCAGTTCGGAGAGGTCACGCACATTTGCCACCCCCTCTCTGGCTGGCAGAGACCCTCACATGGCAGGGCTCCCCTTGCCCCCTCCCCCCGGCCAAGAATATGGCCCTATCCCACAGGGGATGGTTTTCCTGGGCCTCTTTCCTTCCTTCTCTTTCCTAATTTCTACCCCGGCTGGAATGTCGCCTCCTCCAGGAAGCCTCCCTGCTCACTTCCTCCTCATCACTCCCTCATGTCATGTCTTGCTTAATTTTCTTCAGAGTAGTTATCACTGTGTGACACAACCATGAGAACAGAAGGCTGGGACAAGGCAATGATTCTCAGCCAGAGGCCGTTCGTCCCCCAGGGGACACTGGCAGTGGCTGAAACTGTATTTGGGTGTCAGCACAGGAGGGGTGGGTAGAGGCCAGGGACACTGCTCAACAGCCTACAAGCCACAGCAAAGAATGATCTGGCCCCCAGACGAGCTCACTCTGCAGAGCCAAGAATCCCCGGAAGAGGGAAGGGCTGCTTTTGCAAAGAAAGGGGCATCACGTGGGGGGCGCCATCCCCATGGCCCTTTTGTGCCTCACGGCTGCAAATGCCAGCCTGGAACAGCCCAGGGCGAAAGCTCTGGAGTCTGACTGTGGGTTCAAATCCCCCCTCAGCCACTCATGGCTATGGGACCTGGGTCTGTTCCTGAACAATCCAGGCCCACCACAGTTTCCTCACCTGTAACATGGGGCTACTATGTTGACCATGGGCCATCCAGGGGTTATTCTGAAGAGTAAATGAACTCACATCTGTGCTGTTTTCACACAGCATCTGGCCTGTAAGGGTTTGTAACATGAATGGTGGCAGATTCCTGATCCCCCAAAGAAGGGTACGTTGTCATCTCGACTTGATGCCCCCATAGCCCCCCACCCCTGTGTCTGATCATAACGAGTGGGCAAGTTACTGGTGCTTTCTTGCCCCGTTTCCTCGTCTGTAGGATGCAGAAAGCACGGAGGCTACCTCCTGAGGATGAAATGGGGCCATGACGTTAGTCCCAAAGAGGAGCAAAGTGCTAGAGGTCACACCCCTGCCAGAAACCGCCACAGCTTCGCAGGGGTTGGGGGTGGGGAGGAGGTGGGCTGGGGGTGGGATGCTTCCCGTTGGAAAAGCCGTTTACATTGTATGAAAGCAGACAGTTTGAAGAAACCAGCTGAGGCCAGAGTTGAGCAGCTGAGGTTCCAGCCCTTTCTTTACTAAAGCGCTACGCGCCCTTGCGGATTCTGTTCTTGGACTGTCCCGTCGAATGCTCACACTCGCCGCCAGGAGGCAGCACTACTCTCTATTCTTCCCATTTTACAGATGCGGAGACTGAGGCGCCGGAAGGCAAGTCCCCAGCCGGCGCGCGGCCAGGCGGGCGGCCCAGCCCCCCTGCCCGGCCTGCACACTGAGGGGCGCGGACCCCACTCCGGGAGCGAACACCGTTCCCTGTCTGCTCTGCTCTCTCCTGTTCCAGCCGCTCCCTTTGCTTCGGCTCCTCCTTGTACACCGTGGCAACGCTCTGCAGGGCCTTCCCTTTCCAGCCTTTCCTAGCGCCGGGGCGCTTCCTCCCGGCCTTCCGGGCGTTCTCTGCGGCCAAGGCCCCTGCGCCCCTCTGCACCTGTGCTCCTGCGCTCCTCTGCACCTGTCACCCTCCGCACCCCTGCCTGCCCGGGGACTGGAGCTCCCCAGCCACATAGGTCTGGTTGCTGTAACACGACATCCCAAAATACGGCTGCTTGGCTCAGACGACATTACTTATTCCTCAGGTTAACAGTGTGTGTAGACAGCCCAGGAGGGCGACTCGGCCCTGCGTGGCTGGTCCACATTCCCGGGCACCGCAAGTGGAACAGGTGCTTAGTCTCAAAGGCCAAAGAACAGGAGACGCTTGCGCGGCTCTTCTGCTCGCACCTCATTGGCCAGAGTGTAGTCACATGGCTGCCCCGCTGCAAGGGATGCTGGGTAATGCAGTCTTTGGCTGTGCAAACACGGGCTCTCCTGTAGCTTACGTTAACAGCAAAGGAGAATGGGTATTGTGTCCAGCACTGACCTTTTCTGCTTTGTTAATCTATCCCATTGACTAGAATCCTCTCCCCTTCTAAACAAATATTTAGGATAATTGACTTTTTAAGATTTTTTTCATTTATTTGACAGATCACAAGTACAGAGAGGCAGGCAGAGAGAGTGAGAGGGGGAAGCAGGCTCCCTGCTGAGCAGAGAGTCTGATGCGGGGCTTGATCCTAGGACCCTGAGGTCATGACCCAGGACAAAGGCAGAGGTTTTAACCCATTGAGCCACCCAGGTGCTCTAGAATAATTGACATTGCTTGAGCACTGAGCATGTACGAGGCACAGAGCTAATTTCTTTACCTGTTTTCATCCACCTAATCCTCACAGCTCCAGGACATGGTACTGTATTATTCCCATTTTTAAGAGAATGAGGGCACAGAGTTCACATCACTTGCCTAAGGTCACACAGATCCTAAGTAGCCAAGATTCGAACCCAGGGAGTCTGGCCCTGGAGCCTGTGCTCTTAACCATCAAGGTATCGATCTACCTCATTGGAAACATTCCCAGGTGACCGTACAACTGGTGAGTGAAAGGGCCGCTTCCAACAGTCATAGCCTCCCTTCCTTCACCCCGTCACATAACCCACGAACACGCAGAGTGTGTACAATAATGCTGTGTAAACACCACCCCCATGGAAGGTCAGGGGCACATAGCAATAAGGGTTTGGCTGTGTGCCTCTGGGGTGTTGCTAGGCTCCTTCATGTGCCTGGTGGATGGACTCTGGCTTGTCAGCTCGCCTGAGGTGGCTTTGCTCAGAGGACTGGGGTGACTCAGCACTGCTCTGCTGTCTTTCATCCCCCAGAGGCTAGCCTGGGCAGAGCTTCCCTCGTGGAGGTGGTGGAGGCCCAAGAGAGAAGTCAGTGCTGATTGCATAAGCATTTTTCAGGCTTCTCTCACACTTGGCCGACACCCCAATGGCCCCAGCAAGTTCCATGGCCAAGCGATCAGAAGCGCACAGCACGGCCACGTAGCAAAGGGTGTGGATATGGGGCAGGGGGGAGGAGCCCAGGCTTTATTTGCAAGCTGACACAGCACAGAACTCTGAACACGTCCCCAACTTCTGTTGGCTTTCCACCCGCTGTCCTGGGCCAAGTGCAGGACCAGGCCCTGGGTGAATACGAATGGGGGTTTGGGTTACAGGAACCTGTGATCTTCAGGGATGTGGCCATGTACTTCACCCAGAAGGAATGGCAGCTGCTGAAGCCCGCCCAGAAGGACCTGTACAAAGAGGTGATGCTGGAGAACTATGGGAACCTGGCCTCCTTGGGTAAGGACAAGGTCCCCACAGTTCGGGGGACTTGGAGGAGCTCCGCCCTAGGACTGGTCTCAGGCGCTAAGGTTTGGTGGTATCGGCTTCCTTCTAAGGCCGGCTCTGCTTTTGCGGTCTGGAGACAGCCGCGGGCAGCGCGGAGGCACCAGCGTCGCAATTCCCTCGCAACCCTAAGGGTAGGCTCTTTGGGACCGGGTGTTCCCTCCAAAAGGCTGACTCTCACGCCGATTGGAGCTGGCTTCGGTCACGTGACCACAGCCGAGCCAATCGCAGCGGCTGGTACAACGGGGAGAGGCTGACTGGCTGTCGTGCTCTCTGGGGGGGCTGCGCTCTCCGGGAACCTCAGCGGGACCCGCGTAGACCTTCATGCTGGGGCGGGGGGCAGCGAGGCGGTGGCCCTGTGCGTCCTCCGAGGTCCTTCGTATCATTGCGATTTTGTGATTCACGGTGAGAAATACCTGTTTGGTCTCCCGCCTGCTCCTCGAGCAGAACTCCCAAAACCTTTTGGATGTCTTAGCCAGTGAGAGGAATGAAGGCGTCATTTGCTATCTTAATGAGGTGACTTGGGAAAACGCCTCAGGAGGAGGGCTGGTTGCCAGGGGAACCGACGTTCAGCCTCACCCCCTGACCTCCAGGGAGGGGGAAGGGACTGGAGGCTGAATCAGTCACCAGTGGCCAATGATTTAATCAATTGTGTCCGTGTAATTAAGCCTCCACAACCCCCCAAAGGACAGTGTTTGCAGACCTTCCGGACTGGTGAGCAAGTGGGGAATCTGGGTGGGAGGGGTGGCGTCCGAGGGCACGACGCCCCACACCCTTTCTCCACACCTGGCGCGATACATCTCTTCCACCTGCTGTTCCTGAGTTATATCCTTTTATAATAAACCGGTGATCTAGTGGGTAAAATGTTTCTCGGAGTTCCGTGAGCTGGTCTAGCAAATTCCGCAAACCCAAGAAGGGGTTCGTGGCAACCTCCAACCCATAGCCTGTCAGTCAGAGGCACAGGTGACGACTTGGATTTGTGACTGGTGTCTGAATTGGGGGGTGGTCAGTCTTGTGGGACTAAACCCTCCACCGTGGGATGCACCCCTACCTCCAGGTAGATGGAGTCAGAATTGAGCTGACTTGTAGGACCCCAGCAACGTTGGAGAGAATTGCCCCCTGCGTGGTGTGGTGGGGGTAGGGGGGGAAACCAGCGTTCTGGAACTGGGAGCAGAACGTAAACACACTTCTTTCTGTGCAAACTCTTGGCCTGGAATGGCGGTCTGGGAGGCCTCCAGCACTTCTCCCCTTCTCTGGAGCAGGGTATCGGTTCTTCAAACCCAAGCTGATCACCAGGTTAGAGCAAGGAGATGAGCCCTGTGTCAAGGAGAGAGACGTCCCTCAAGAGCCCCAGGACAGTAGTGCTGGAGTCAGCGAGAGCCCCGTCTCCACTGGTGAGTAGGAGGAGACGCCATGGCAGTCTCCACAAGAAATTCTCCCCGAAGTCCCAGCACGCTGAGGGGTATGAGGAGAAGGGAGAAGCCTGGCAGGGCATGTTGCTTTCCAGAAATGCTCTTCCATTCCTCTGGCCTCTTGGGATCTCATTCCAACTCTCCTTGGCCACATCCTCTGTATCAGAGCCGGGCTGCCAGCAACTGACACCCTAACTCAGGGCCTTTGCACTGTCTGGCTATTCTGCCAGCGGTCCCCTCCCCAGTGCTCTTCCCCGACTGCTTCAGCGAGCACCTGTTCACTTTCCTCCTTGTATGTGTGCATCGATGTCTTCATGGTTAGAAAGATGTTTACAGCAGTTCTTTGGTGATGACTGGTCTGGCACGTGACTTAAATCCTTAAGATCATCACCGCTGAGTAGCCCTCCATTGACTTGGAGAAACAACAGCATGTTTCTGGGGCAGCACAACTATCCCCCATCAGAACCTCGAGAATATAGGAGAATAGCGAGAGAGCTTTTCCTTTAAGAAAATACATGGGTTTAAGGGGCGCCTGGGTGGCTCAGTTGGTTAAGCAACTGACTCTTGGTTTTGCTCAGGTCATGGTCACTGGTCCTGGGCTCGAGCCCCATGCTGAACGCGGAGTCTGCTTAGAGTTTCTCTCTCCTTCCCCCACGGCCCCTCCCCTCTGTGTGCTCTTGAGCACTCTCTCTCTAACATACATAAACAGATCTTTAAAAATAAAGACAATACGTGGATTTAGTAAGAATCCCAAATAGAGGGGCTCCAAGGGGACTCAGTCAGTTAGGCGTCTGTGTTCAGCTGGGTTCATGATCCCAGGGTCTTGGGATCGAGGCCTATATGTGGCTCCCTGCTCAGCTGGGAGCCTGCTTCTCCCTCTCCCTCTGCTTCCCCCGCTCCGCCCCCACCTTGTGCTCTCTCTCCCTCTGTCAAATAAATAAATAAAATCTTAAAAAAAGAAAAGAATCCCAAATAGTAACTGGGTGTTTTCATTAAAAAAATAATAATAACAGTAAACCTCTTCCTCATTCCAGCGTCACCTCTGCAGTTTCAATTTTTTTTAAAGATTTTATTTATTCATTTAACAGAGAGCGAGAGCACAAGCAGGGGGACCAGCAGGCAGAGGGAGAGGAAGACCCAGACCCCGCTGAGCATGGGATGTTAATAGCAACTCAGTTCTTAATAGTCCCAAAGTGGGGACTCCCTAAATGCCTATCAACAACGAAATAGTTAAACACGTTGTGGCATAGTCATGCTATGGAACCCTATAAGCAAGGCGGATGAATGACTTGTGACTACAAGCAACAATCCAGATGAATCTCATAGAACAGTTGAGTGAAAGAAAGAAGCCAGGCATGAAAGGGTGTACGCTAAAAGCTTGCATTTACATAATGTACAAAAAGAGCCAAAGCCAATCTACATGATTGGAAGGCAGGGTCTTGATTTTTCCGAGAGGGAGAGGGTCATTGGAGGGAGTAGGCTGAGGGCTTGCGTCAGGGACGGTGCTTCTAGGGTTCTGTTTCTTTTTTTTTTTTTTTAAGATCTTATTTATTTATTTGACAGACAGAGATTACAAGTAGGCAAGAGAGGCAGGCAGGGAGAGAGAGGAGGAAGCAGCCTCCCGGAGGAGCAGAGAGCCCGATGCAGGGCTCGATCCCAGGACCCTGGGATCATGACCTGAGCCGAAAGCAGAGGCTTTAACCCACTGAGCCACCTAGGCGCCCCTAGGGTTTTATTTCTTGATCTTAATCTTGGCGCTGTACTGGTCAATGTGCTCACGTTGTGAATTCTCACCAAAAAATTTTATTCCTCTTACTTAGAGATAGAAACACATCATTTGAGTGGTAAGGGAACATTAAGAACTGACCGTGCTTCCGACTGGCACAGGGTTCATGGACTATAAATAACAGCTTATAAAACAGTTACATTTAGTATGGAACATTCTGTATCACTGTCCCTTCAATCCAGAGATCAGTTCTTGATTTATTTCTGGAGTGTTGCTTGAATTGTATCTCTAAGTAATTATTCTGATACAGGATCTCTTTTTTTCTCTTTTCTGTGCCAACTCCTTTTTCTCATTGATTCTTTTTCCCTCTTTATTTCCACCTCGTTTGAACAGGCTGTGTTTTCTTTTTCCAGCATTATTAGGATAGAGTAGCGTGAGCTTATTGTGATATAACGTTGTATAGGCTTAAGACGCATAACATGATAATGTGGTATGTATATATATTATGAAATGATTATGGCAATAAGTTTAGAGGACACCTTCATCCCCTCGCATAATCACCATTTCTTTTTGCTGGCATGATGTGAATTCTAATCACTTCAAACATTTCCATTTGTGTGCTTTTTTGTATGTATTTTATACTCAGACAAAACATTTTCAACCAAAGATAGACAATGGTGCTAAAAAAGAGAGATTTACATTCTGAATCCCTTTCAGACAAGAAGACACAGCTTGTGCCGAACACGACATTTCCAAAGCCAGACATCTCTACGAGGCCATCCCTGGGGAAGGCAAAGGAAATGGCCCAAAAGAATGCTAGGATGGAAGGGACTTCGGAAACTGAGGACAGGCCATCGAGGAGCACGCAAAAATCTGGCCCCAGCCTGGCCGCAGACTCGGACAAAAATATTCTCCCTGCAAAGCAAAGCCATGAGTCCACGGCTGTGAAGAGATTCCTGAGCCATCCACCGCCAGCAACGACATCAGGGAGCACCCCTCCAGAAAAGAAGACCCTAAAAAAGGATATTCATGGAAAAACCCAGGTGCCAGGCTTCCCAAAGCAGAGTCGTCCAAAAATCCAACGGGGGAAGCCACACTTTAAATGTAAAGAATGTGGGAAAACTTTCAACCAGACCCTCCACCTCATTGAGCACGAGCGGATCCACACAGGAGAGAAACCCCACAAGTGTGATGAATGTGGGAAGTCCTTCCGGCATAGCTCCTACTTCTTCACGCATTATAGGATTCACACCGGCGAGAGGCCCTACAAGTGTAAGGAGTGCGGGAAAGCCTTCAACAGCAGTTCCACGTTGAGCAGCCACTACAGGACCCACACCGGAGAGAAGCCCTTCAAGTGTGAGGAGTGTGGGAAAACCTTTAAGCAGAGCACGAAGCTCACTCGTCACCGGAGGGTGCACACAGGGGAGAAGCCCTACCAGTGCAGCGAGTGTGCCAAATCCTTCGGCCGCAGCTCCTCCTTGACGGAGCACAAGAGAATCCACACGGGGGAGAAGCCATACCACTGCAAAGTGTGTGGGAAAGCCTTCAGGTGCAACTCGCATCTTTTTGAACACCACCGGATTCATCAGCAGGAGAAGTCGTACCAGTGCGGGCAGTGCGGGAAGTACTTCCGAAATAGCTCCCACCTGTCGGAGCACAGGAGGGTTCACCAGCGGGGGCCCTCGGAGCGGTGCCCGGAGTGCGGGAGAACCTTCCGGCGCAAGGCGGCCCTTCTCAAGCACCAGAAGGGCCACAGAGAGACTCACACCTACCGGTGCGAGGGGTGCGGGAAGGCCTTCCGCTGTAAGTCGAGCATCGAGAGACACCAGAGGATGCACGCCGGCCAGAAGCCGTACGTGTGCTCTGAGTGTGGGAAAGCCTTCACCGACAGCTCCACACTCATCAATCACCGCAAAATCCACACCACGGGCAAGCTGCACCCTTGCCCCAAATGCAGGAGGGCCTTCAGGCGGCTCTCGTCCCTGGTGCTCCACCAGAAAGTGCACGCCAGAAAGAGACCGTGAGCTCCGTGTGCGAGGGAGCCTTCAGCCTGGACCCACACCTTCCTAATCCCCAGAGAAGGCATGATGACGCCAACTTTGTGAGCAGAGGTGGACTGCACCTGCCGTCGGGTCGCCAGCCGACCAGCAGTCCGCATTCAGGGGACAGCGCTGTGTGGCTCCCCTAAACGTTTCGGGAGTGCCTGGGGCTATATCTGATTGTCCCAGCCTATTGCTGCCACTGGCAGGGAAAAGACAGAGGCTAAGAATCCTCCGAACCATATGATGCATCACACACCTCCATCTACAAGGAATGTTCCAGCCTCAGATATCAGTAGTGCACCATAACTAATGAGATTGGAGAAGGATTTCAGGAAGAGTCCCCTCCAGCAACCACTAAACGGTGTGTCGTGATTTACATTTAAATGAATGAACGGAAACAAAGCATACGGTGTTTCCTCAGCTGCACCCACCAGGATTCAGTGGCCAAACACTCCAGCGCTTACCGAATCGGACGGCCCGGACGCAGAACATACCCATTGTTGCAGAAGGTTCTGCGTGGGCCCGGGTTTGGATCTTTTATCAAAATCCTCATGCAACACAGCCCTGAGAAAGTGAGCCAGAGGTGGAGGCAGCACGGCCAAGTGTAGTGTTCCACGAAGGGCTCTGAGACCATCACCCCCACAGATGGTTCGGATGTCTCAGGGCTGGCCAGCGCCGCGCCCACAGGACGCTCCCTTCTCTCTGGGCCAGAACAGCCAATCAGTCGCCGACAAGGCTACCGATACATGCTGACGTTTCCTGAGCACCTCGCTCGCCACGTGTGTCGCCGAGCACTTTACGCTACGCGGCCCCCCGGAGTCCTCTCCGGAGCCCTATAAAACAGGGACTGATGCCATCCCATGTCGTGGCTGAGAAGATGAGGCTCAGGAGAGATTTTTTTAAGATTATTTCAAATTTTGCACATTAATCTAGACAGTACTGCTATTTTTTATATATTCCATGCTTTCAAATTCATATCATTCGAATTTTCATGAAATATATCCTTAAAAAGTAGAGCTGTTTACATTTCTGTTCGGACTGCACTTTTGAGCAGGAAGCGGCTTGGCTTTACATATGGCAGGAGCGGGCACGGAATGACACTCTAGATTGGAGGTGGGCAAACCAGGGCCAACCCAGCCCGTGGCCTGTGTTTGTAAATAAAGTTTTATCGGCACTTAGGCAACTATCCTCTATGACCACTTCCGTGCAAAGCCCAGTGATCACAATAGAGACCAGATGCTCCATAAAGCCTAAAATATTTGCTCTTAGACCCTTGGCAAAAAAAGTTGACTGATCCCTGCTCTGAACAGCTGACGAATTGAAATGAATGAGGGTGGACTATAGGAGCGGTTAGGGAAGGAAGAGATAAACCCTCGAACTTTTGTGACCATGACCAAGGGTGTAGAAGATACCCTGTATTGCAGTACGACACACATGTGTGTAATATCTACGTATGCCTTAACGCGTGTTTATGCCAATGTGAAGGACAAGTTTAATGCAACACTACCTACCCTTATTGTGTGTACACACCGATTCTCTTTCACTTAAAAAGTCATAACCTACATCAATTTCACTAACCAACACATGGCACAACCCCCAGCTTGAGAAGCCTTGCCTTGGTGGTGGGACAATGTAAGATATCGCCTCCTTTTTGAGCGGTCTGGAGTCCAAGGCCTTCAAGAGGGGCTGTGGCCGGCATCACCGCTGGAGAATTTGCCAGAATGCGGAAGGTGGAGAGTGCCTCCGTGTTCAGAGCGTGACTTTGTGCTTGCTCCCAGAGCAGCTAGGAGGAAAGACAGACCCAGGTTCTCTGGATTGCTTTCACAATCTGCAGGACGTCCTTCCCCGAACTAGACTAAGAGGGAGGATGGAGAGAGCCTGGATGGGGTTCTCCAAGAACTCTGGTGGGGCTTTAAGAGGGAACCATCTGGGGTGCCTATGTGACTCAGTTGCTTAAGTGTCTGCCTTGGACTCAGGTCCTGATCCTGGATCCCAGCACCCTGGGATCGAGCCCCAGGGTGGGCTCCCAGCTCAGCAGGGAGTCTGGTTTTTCCACTTCCTCTGTCCCTCCCTCTGCTTTTGGTCTCTCTTTCTAGCTCTCTCTCAGATAAATAAAAATCTTTGGGGAAAAAAAAAAAGAGGGAGCCATCTTTGGGAGTGTGGCTGCACCCTCCTGGAAATTATCTCAGGAGTAGGGCTGGGTGGCTTGGGGAGGAGTACCTGTGACAGGCACTCGTTCTTGTGGTTGCTTTTGTCTGTGAGACATTTGTGGAGGTGGGAGTAGTAGAAGGGATTCCTCCTGGAAAAGGGAAGAATGTGTCTCAACATACTCACTACATTCCTGGTTGCAAGTAACAGGAACCTAACTCCCACTAGCTTAGTGAAACCAACATCAAAAAAGGAATGTATTAGGGGCGCCTGGGTGGCTCAGTGGGTTAAAACCTCTGCCTTCAGCTCAGGTCATGATTCCCGGGTCCTGGGATCGAGCCCCGCGTCGGGCTCCCTGCTCAGCGGGAGCCTGCTTTCCCCCCTCTCTCTCTGCCTACTTGTGATCTCTGTCTGTCCACTGAATAAGTAAAATCTTAAAAAAAAAAAAAAAAGGAATGTATTAGCTCACACGAGGGAAGCTTCCTTGATCGAAGTTATCTTTAACTTTAACGACTGGAATGGAGAACATGATGAGGACAGGACCACGTGCTCGTCTCTCATCTCTGGTTCTCTCTGCAAATCATTGCCTTGTCCTTCTTTTAGCAAATAGGAGCGTCCTCCACCAACCCAGAAGCACAGCTACCAGAGGCCCTGGAGTCTCAAACTAGGAGAGAGAGTGTCTCTCCCACAGACTTGCCAGTTAGGTGGCTATGATTTGGTGGAGCCATTAAAAGAACGATTTATCTTTTCGATTTTTTCTTGGGGTGATTGTAGTAAGGATGTGTCACTTTTATCACTTTTGAAGAGGACAATAAAGGAAGAATAAACAACCACTCAGGCTGGAGGGGAGAATGAATACAGGCAAAGAAACACCTGTCAGGGCTGAGACCCTCCCCAAAGCTTGAGGTGATGGTGGCCTGTGTGCGTGCGCGTGCGTGCGTGTGTGTGCGTGCGTGCGTGAGCAGGGCCTGGGTTCCCGCACATGTGTGGGTGGCTGTGGGTCTTCATTCTTACACGTGTAGGCCTGTGAGCCCCGAGGGGGTGATTCTGAGCTTGAGGGTGCGCTGGTGTGTGTGCGAGTGCCCGAGAGAGTCGCCCTGTGCTGGGGGCAGCGTGTGTGCGATGCTGGGGCAGGGCCAGCCCTGGACGCAAGCACCCCGGGGCCGGGAGCGGGGCGCGGTTGGGCCCCCCCGGAGCGCAGCCGGCAGGCACAAGGGCTGCGACCCTGGCTTCTCCTCCCGGGGCAGGGATGGGCCTGTGTCTGGAAGGCCCCTGCCAGGCCTCGGGGGCCAGAGTCTTGGGGAAGTGTGGGGGGAGAGCCTCTCTACTCTGGCGCCCTGAGAAGACCGCGGGGACCCGGCCAGTGCTCCAGGGAAGGTGGGGGCCAGAGAGGAGGTGGTGGAAGCAGCGTCTGCCCGCCCCCCCTCCCGCTGTGAACTCACGCACACGGGCCTGGGGGCCAGGGCGCCCGCCCGCCCGCCGGGTCCTACCCTGGCCCTGTTTGGATCCCGGGCCCTGGGA
>PISX010011762.1:0-63765 GCA_004024625.1 Mellivora capensis
CCGATACGGGGCTTGATCCCAGGACTCTGAGATCATGACCTGAGCCGAAGGCAGAGGCTTTAACCCACTGAGCCACCCAGGTGCCCTTAAGTGTGACTTTCATAGACAACATATTGTTGGGTCGCTAAAAAAATTCCAATCTGCGAATTTCTGTCCTTAGGTGATATTTTTGGCACATTCACATTATTGTAATTATTATTAGGGCTTATTTCTGCCATCTTACTTTACCATTTACTGTAGTTGTTTTGTTTCTCTTTATCTTTCCTTCTTTCATTTCAAAAGAATAATAATTCTGAATATTATATCAGAATATTAGTAAAATCATAGTTGTCCCCAAACTCAATTATCTTAGTTCATTTGATAATTTCAAAGAAGGTAAAGTTTCCACTAATGTATGGGACAGTGCTTTACCTCATTCCACAGCTGTCGTTCTTGTTCAGGCTGTAATCCTTGAGATAATACTGGAGCACCTGAGAATAAAGTTATACTTACATGTTATTTTTATGGTATTTCTTCTAAAGTTAAACATTTTCATATAATTCAGTTCGGGATGCCATTTTTCATTTTCACTGTACATCATTACCCTCCTATTTCAACTAGATATTTCAGCATTTGACTTAGTATAGGATACATAATTATTAAATAAAACTTAATAACATTTCAAAGGCATTAAGAGTGGATTTCTTTTTTCTACACAGGTCTATGAACGTGCATAGCAGCATTATCCTAAGAGCCCCAGAGTGGAAACAATCCAAATGTCTGTTATCTGAAAAGAGATAAACAAAATGTGGTGAGTGCACATATGGAATACTACTTGGGCAATAAAAAGGAATGAAGTACTAATATATGCTGTATCAAAGAGGAATCGCGGACATATTATGCTAAATCCAATAAGCCAGATGCAAAAAAACCCAAATATTGTGTGATTCTATTATATGGAATGTCCAGAAAAGGCAAATCTATAATAACAGAAGGACTGGTAGTTTCCTGGAGCTGGGGGTAGGAATAGAGACTGACTGCACATGGACATAACAGATTTGGGGGGGGGTGTCATGGAAAATTGTATTATTGTCATAACTGGACAGTTCTAGAAGTCTACTTAAAACCCACTGAGCTGGGGCACCTGAGTGGCTCAGTCGGTTAGGTGTCTGACTCTTGGTTTCTGCTCAGGTCCTGATCAAGGGGTCCTGGGATCAAGCCCCATGTCAGGCTCTGCACTCAGTGTGAAGACTGCTGGAGATGCTCTCTCTCTCTGTCCCTCTTCATCTCCCTCTGCACTTCCCCCTCCTCTTGCACACTCCATCTCTTTCGATTTTTTTTTTAAAGATCTTATTTATTTATTTGAGAGAGAGAGAGAGAAATCAAGAGGGGGAAGAGTCAGAAGGAGAGCAGACTTCTGAGCAGGTAGCCTGATGTGGGGCTCGATCCTGGGACTCTGGGACCATGACCTGAGCCAAAGGCAAACACTTAACTGACTGAGCCACTCATGCACCCCTCTCCATCCTTCTCTAAAATGGATGAATAAAATCTTTTTTTTAAAAGAACCACACTGAGTTGTATATAAAGCATATTTCAATAAAGTTCTTTTAAAAAAAGAATTACTTATTAAGCCCTTAATTATTATTGAAGTAGAATGTTAACTAGCTTACATCCTCTAAAGTAATATTTTTCTGTAGATTCAATTTTCTAATTCGTCCTATGTAAATTATCTCAGTAAAAACACAGAGAAAATATTTATTAATATTAAATGTAATCACTACTCATTTTCTTATATGTAAACATTTATCTTTATAAAATCAAGAAAACATCCTGTAGCAAAAGACAAATTTTTCTAAGATCTCAAATGCAGCAAAATTAGATACTTTAAAGAATAGGCTTAAAGAAAAGAACTTTTTAAAAATAAGATACCCCTGTTAGCATTGACTGAGCATTTACTCGATGCCAGGCATGATCCTGAGCATTTAAAATGTAATAGGTCCTTGGGCGCCTGGGTGGCTCAGTGGGTTAAGCCGCTGCCTTCGGCTCAGGTCATGATCTCAGAGTCCTGGGATCGAGTCCCGCATCGGGCTCTCTGCTCAGCAGGGAGCCTGCTTCCCTCTCTCTCTCTCTCTGCCTGCTTCTCTGTCTACTGTGATCTCTCTCTGTCAAATAAATAAATAAAATCTTTAAAAAAATAAATAAATAAAATGTAATAGGTCCTTTAACCAGATTTTTGAAATAGCTATGATACTTATTCCCTTTTTAAGATGAGGAAACTGAAGGAGGGAAGGATGAAATAATTTGTCTCAGGTTACCGAAATAGATATGTGACACAGACTGATTTCAGACTAGGTCTGACAACGCCAAATCCTGACAGATTTTTCTTTCCCTAATCCTGCCAGTGAAAACTGAAAACTGACTGAAAAGTCAAGTCTTGCCTTGAGTTCGCACAAATTTATACTATCATTTAAGTTCTAATAATATTAACAGTTATTGGCTACATTTTCTGTGGTACCCCAAGTGTTAAAAGGAACTTACAGGACTCATGCAGTCCATAATAGGGAGTTGATTTATCTCAGAAATTAACAGAATCCCTTTTCATAGGACAGCTGTTCAAGATGGGTAAACTTCTCGATTACGTATTTCTCACCATAGCAACATACGAACGTTTATCTCGAAGTCTCTGATGTCTGGTGGACATTACTCTGAGCTGATTCTGTTTTCAAAAGGGGCTAAAGCAGCACTTCTTAACTTTTCATGTAAAACACTGATGGATCTTACTAAATGAGATCCTCATTCAGCCAGTCAGGGACGGGCCCAGGGTCTAGCAAGCTCCCTGCTGATACCGATGCTGCTGGTCCATGGAGAATATCGAATATCCAGGGGGATAGAGCACTGCAGTGCAGAAAGAAATGGAGGGGCGCCTGGGTGGCTCAGTTGCTAAGCGCCTGCCTTCAGCTCGGGTCATGGTCCCGGGGTCCTGGGATTGAGCCCCGCATCAGGCTCCTTGCTCAGCAGGGAGCCTGCTTCTCTCTTTCCCACTCCCCTGCTTGCGTTCCCTCTCTTGCTGTGTCTCTCTATCAAATAAATAAAATCTAAAAAAAAAATTTTTTTTTAAGTTAAAAAAAAGAGAAAGAAATGGAGGATGCCTCTTTATTCAACAGAACTAAGCAGCTCCAACAAACATTTTGGGTCTAAGCTTCTCTTTAACGAGTCTGAACCTTTCCTAAAGGAGGATACGAACGTTCTCAGGAAAACAGTCTAAAGGGCTGTTGGCCCTTGCCTCACAACTTGGACACGCGGCTTGTCTACAGTTACTAAGAATGAGTAATAGGAAGGTCAGAGGGAGAGGACGGAGGGTGAGAGCAGGAGTCGACTTTAAAGAACCAAACCAGAACCAAGTACTGATGCGAAGGGAAGACGCAAAGATTTCCATTGTTTGGATTCAGGCTTTTCTCGTTTCTCCACTCACTCTCTTGCTGTGTTTGAGAGGGTGTTCCTGTGCCAGAATACGACTTTACGCTCTTCCGACGCCTGCCCGTCTCCCACCCTCCTGCCTCCACACCGCCTCACCAACGACCATGAGCTTGCCTCCTTCCATGCCCCCAAGCCCGCCTGGACCACACAGAGATTGCCATTATAGCTAACTTAGCCCCAAGCTCTTATGTAATCAAAAAGGGGTACTTTGTGGCTCTTACACACACATGTAAAACACAGTCTCAGGGTAAAAAAGTTAGAGGAGACAACGTTTTAAAATGCTTTCAACTTTAGAAACCCACTAATAGGGGCGCCTGGGTGGCTCAGTGGGTTAGAGCCTCTGCCTTCGGCTCAGGTCATGATCTCAGGGTCCTGGGATCGAGCCCCACATTGGGCTCTCTGCTCCGCGGGGAGCCTGCTTCCTCCTCTCTCTCTGCCTGCCTCTCTGCCTACTGGTGATCTCTGTCTGTCAAATAAATAAATAAATAAATAAATAATCTTTTTTAAAAAATGGTTAAAAAAAAAAAAGAAACCTACTAATATCCTAGTACCAGACCCAAACCTTAGAGGGAATTATTTTTCTCTCCTTTGTGTATCTGTTAACCAAAGTTGGTGTGACTTTCTCCCCCAAGATACCCTATATATGGGCTTTATATTGTCAAATAAGAGTACTAGATACTTCCTCTAATATAGTCAGAGACATTGCCCTTATCTTCTAGAGCCTGAAAACTGCATTGTTTCTGATGAGTTTTGAGATATTTATACTTACGTACTATCTAGTAAAGTGAAACCTTTATAGTCTTATGTTGCACAGTCTAAATAATGCAAAAAATATGGATACACAACTTTTGTATCTGTCAATATACCTCTGTAAGAGAAAGAAACCTTGACCTTTTTATTGGGGTATAACTGACATACGTTATATTAGTTCACAACGTAATGATCCTAAATTTGTATATATTGTGAGATGATCACTACAATAAGTCTAGTTAACATCCATCACATACATAGTTATAGATTTTTTCTTGCGATGAGAACTCTTAAGATTTACTCTTAGCAGCTTTCAAATAGACCATACAGTGCCCATGCTGTACATTACATGCCCGTGGTCGATCTATTTTATAGCTGGAAGTTTGTACCTTTTGACTCCATTTACCCATTTCACACACCTGCACCTCCCCACCTCTATGAACCACCCATCTATTCTCTGTATTCACATATTTTGGTTGATTTTTTAAAAAGATTTTATTTATTCATTTGACAGAGATCACAAGCAGGCAGAGAGAAGCGGGGGGTGGGGGTCGCGGGGGGAGCAGGCTCCCTGCTGAGCAGAGAGCCCCGATGCAGGGCTCCATCCCAGGATCCTGAGATCATGACCTGAGCCAAAGGCAGAGGCTTAACCCACTGAGCCACCCAGGTACCCCTTTCTTGATTTTGTTTTGTTGGGTTTTTTTTAGATTCCACATATAAGTCAGATCATTTAGTATTTGTCTTTCTCCAAAAAAGAGATTTGATTATTCTAAAAGTGGTGCTGATTTTCTTCTCTCACCGCTAGAACTTAACGAGTATAGGGTTTGAAAGGGAGAAACTGTTCTTGTTGACTGAATTTTAAGAATTATTCAGTGAGTAGGTGTCTGAGTAGGAAAAAGCAGTTTTGGTTTTTTTTTAAGATTTTATTTATTTTTCAGAGAGAGAAAGAGAGAAGGAGGGAGCACGAGCAGGGGGAGGGGCAGAGGAAGAAGCAGGCTCCCCGCTGAGCAAAGAGCTTGATGCAAGACTCGATCCCAGGACCCTGAGATCACAACCTGAGCTGAAGGCAGACACGTAACCAACGGAGCCACCCAGGTGTCCAGAAAAAAAAAAACACACTTCTTAATTTAGTCTCGGGTATTTTGATCACTTGCTGTCACAGACCAAATCAAGGTCTGTTGCAGTTATCCAAAATGTGCCCTCTTTTAGGAAATTTACTTCTTTATTTTAATAATGTTCTCTCTCTTTTTTTTTTCTCAAATCCTACAGGATTTAAAAAAAAACCTACTCTGAGCCTTATTCCCAGATATTCTGATTTAATCAGAATGGGAGGGGCATCCCAGTGTCCATGCCATAAACCATTTCCATCCACCCAGTCCACAGCGGGCTCTTCATCTCGCATCGCTATTGCATGCTCTGCTGACTCGTTTTGCCAAGGCTGCTCCACTTACTGACGCTGTCTTACTTTCCTCTGGCTTTGTGACATTTGTTTCACTGTTTTTTAGGTGCACCCAGTTACATCCTGCATAGTGATTAATCTTGGTAGATTATCTCCCAAGTTCGGTTATACATGTTGTGCTTCCCCTCCAGTGCCATTTTTAGGGACTCGGGACTAGGGAAGATCATGCTTTATGTCTCCCCTCCCCCCTTTCCCTCACATCTTTAAAGAGATAAGATTAGGTTTTTTAAAATATCAAGAGCAGGTCTAAAGGGGGGAAAGATACAAAATAGTAGTCTAGGGGGTCTCTGTGCAGTGAGAAAAGCATCTTATCCCTTTGCTTGAGAAATACTAGGGATATTGATGAGATGATTGGCCAGCCAGCAGAAACACTCTTTTCTGAAATAAAACCCAAGACTTGGCCTTTTTAGAAAGCAGCTTTCCACAGTTTCTGCTTGATACCAGTGGCCTGAAAATTCCCCCTCTCCCCAAAAAGCAGTTATCTCCAGCCGTATCACTGTAAACATACAACATGTAACATGCATGGCAAGTACATTTGCTTTACAGGGAAAAAAGACACTTCTAAAACTATAATTATAAAAAAAAACCCTATAATTATCTGTTTCCTTAATAAGGTAGATAAAGGCTGCCATCCTAATTCTACTAATAACAAATTTAAAACAGAAAAATATTAATATTACTTTGCATAAGTTATGCTGTATTATTGCTGGCTCTGTGATGGAGAAGATTGAAGTCTAGCTTCTGACTGCTTAGATCCCACAGCCAAATGACATCATTTTCCTTGCCCTCTTCTCCAATGCCCCCAGGAAAGGGCAAAAAAACCCAAAACAATGAAAGGACAGCGATAAAAATAAACCCACCGGAAAAGAAGACTAGCTTCAGTCTCTCTACCTCTAATTGAGGGCTGGCCTGCAGGTTCTGAAAGGTCCCGGGAGTTATGGTTTCAAGTCCCCAGTGCTCTGAACAATGATGAGATGGTCTGCCTACTTTGGCCTCACTGACAGGAGAGCAGAGGGAAGCTCAGAGACGCTGCTGTGCAGTTAGAAAATTCATGGTCTTAGCAAGATAGGGGCTGGCCCTGGAGGGGACTCTGGGTCAGAGGTGGGAGGTAAAGAACAAATCCCTCAAGGTACCTGGGAAAATAACCTTTAGGGAATAGGGAAGTGATCTCCCCATTGGACTGTGCTAGGCTCAGCTCTACCTTGGCTGCAAACTTCAGACATCCCTCCCTGACCTCACCTTTGCTTTTCCCACTTCTTTTCTCTAGGTCAAGAACAGAAAGTCCCTGTTTTATCAAATCACATCTGCCTTCACGGGCTTTAGCTGTAAGCACAGACTGAAAGCCAGGCTTGCCCAGTTGCCTCTCCAATTCTATGTTTAAAAAAAAAAAAAAAAAAAGTCTTCAGGGCACCTGGGTTGCTCAGTCCCTTAACCTGTTGCCTTTGGCTCGGATCATGATCTCAGGGTCTTGGGCTCCCTGCTCCAGGGGGAGTCTGCTTCTCCCTCCTCCTGCCCCTCCCCCTGCTTGTGCTCTCTCTCTCTCTCTCTGTGTCAAATAAATAAAATCTTAAAAAAAAAAAAGTCTCCATTCTTTTTTTCCCCTGATCTGGTGCGTCAAAACCCAAAAGGCACAGAGCCCACCTAGAATGGGGCCCGTCAGGGTTATCTGGCTGGAACAGGAGCTCATTCACTAAAGATGGGCCCTCTCCAAGTTGACCTGGCATCAGTAGGTGAAGTATCAAACTCTCGTTTTACTTTAGCCATCAATCCCTCCAGTAATTGCAGTGAAAGGGAACGCATTTTAATTTTCACTATGTTAATTTATGTCAGTTTTCACCGGCCACGGGCCAGGACGACCCGAGTGTGAGGGAGCCCTGCAAGCTTCTGCCAACCACCAGCGGGGGCCTGGGGATTTCGGCCCTGCAGGGACTGCGCTCTAGCCGGGCCACTCGCACCTGCTCCGCTCGCCGCCCGTGGACAGCGACGCGCGCGGGTCATCAAAGGCGAGAAGCTGGGGAGCCCCATAGCAGGAGGGGAAGGAGAGAACCAGAAACCAACGGAAGAGGCGAGAAAGGGAGGGAAGAGAGTGCGGCAGGTGGCCGGGGGGCGGGGGAAAGGCGCGAGAAGCGGCGGGCGCCGGGCGGGAGGGTGGAGGGAGCCCGGGAGGCGCGCGGGGCCCGCTTACCTAGGCAGGTGCCCACGCAGCAGGCGAGCAGCGGCAGCAGCAGCAGCAGCAGGGGCCGGGACGCGGCGGCCACCCGTCCCGGGGCGGCCGCGGGGCGGCGGTGGGCTGCTTGCGGCATCTCGGCGCCGGAGGGAGGCTCGGGGCTCGGACTCTGCGCCGCCCGGGCCAGCACTCCACGCGGGAGCCTGGCAGTGCCTCTGTGTCTTCGGCGCGCAGCTCGCGGGGCTCCGCCGCCAAGCTGACCTCCCCGCGCGCCGCCAACTTTTAAATCTCGCGGACACGTGGGCTGGGACGGCGCGGTCCCCACGCGCGTCACCTCGCGGCCCACCGCCCCCGGCCTCCGTCGCGTCACTGGCGACCCGCTGCCCGCCCCCGACGCCCCACCCGCAGCGGGATCCGCCCCCGGTCATAGTTCTGACTCAGGGCACCGCGCTTTCTCTCTCTGCGAGCCCTCTGGGCTCTGGGATGAGCGTGGAAATAAAACAGTGCACGTCTGTTAGCTTCTGGGCCAGGGTTTGACTGGGAGCCAAGGAGGATGGCAAACCAGGAGGCCCGAAGAGGCTGGGATCTGGGTTTTTAAGGCTGGTGGTGGCGACCTTCTCTCAGTTCTCACGTCTGGCTGGGACGCCCCTCATTCAGCCCCTGGGAAAGCCTTCTGTGTCCCCCCAAGACTGGGCATGCCTCCGCCTCTGTAGAAGCACTTCTGTCCTGCTCCCTCGTTCATTCCCAGCCCCAGCACCAGCGCGGTGCATATGGGCAGTGGTGATGTTGGTGTGCCCCAAATTCCTGCAAGGTCTGAGATCATTTAGGGAAATGCACTTACTTGGTGAAGAAGGTCTAGAAGAAAGGATTGCTGAGATTTGACGACACATACCTTTCCAGTAGGTCTTGAAGGTCTGTGACTGTCCTGTGGATTTCCAAGCCCAAGGTTACTCCTTTTTCTATGCGTTTCCCCTGCGGTCACTCCCTACCCGTTGCCTTCTGATTTCTAGGGCGATCCAGCTTTGCTATCCCCTTCCATACTTTCCTTTACTTCCTAGGTGGAAATGTCCAGGAAGCAGCCTCTCCCAGGAACACTGGCTGATACTGTTTTAACTTCCTTCTACAGAAGGAGGGAAGACTGATCTCATTTGACCTTTCGAAAGGAACACAGGAAAAGATAGAAAGGACGTACATAAACGTTTCTTAAGAGACATCTTCCCATGCTCTTTAATATAACACTCATGGCATCTATGGGATATAAAAAGTATTATGATTTTCATCTGATGATGCTTGGAGATGTTAAACTGCCCGAGGATATCAGCCTGTGAGGCAGGCCCCTCTGTGAAGACGTTCCTTCTCTAAATTGGAGATTTTAATGCATTAGACGTGCACTGTGCCACCCACTATAGGCAAAGCATGCCCTTAAGGACTAGAACATTAAGTAACAGGAACTTCCCTAAAGGAAATTAGAACTTGGTGAAGGACCCCAAGTCCATACTCAAAGAGCTGTCTTACAAGGCAGGTTGGGATAGTCAAAATGGAAGCAGGTGTGTAACCCTGACAGGTAATGTGAAAAAAAATATTCACTACCTTTTTTAAGTTCTCTGTATTCATGTAGCACATGAACAAGGCTGGATTAGAGTCATGGTTCAGAATCAAGGATGGATGGGAGCAGATTCGAGTCAAGATTGCTTATGCTTTGATTTATTCCCAAAGTAGTAAAAAGGTAGTGCAAAGGCTGTCGGCGGATGGAGAGGGCTCTGATTCCCCAGTCTTCCTTGGGTTTCCTGGAAGGGCACGAGAGGATAGCTAGCCTCAGCAGCCTGTGGAGAGTGAGATGTCAGTGACAACAGAGAAGCCTGAAAATAGTGGCCTCAATGTTTTTTATACCCCCTGGCAGGTCAGCAAAAGAAACAACTTATGTATTACAAGTGTTTAATGCATGAGCCTGGCGGCTCTGAATGTCCTTGTACACGTCCCTCTGTGCACATGTGGGAGAGTTTTCAGAGGTATATACTTAGAAGTAGAGGTATCATGGGAGAAAATCTGGTTAAACTCTACTTGAAATTGTTTCCAGTGTGTTATACCAATTTGCACTCCACCAGCACTGCATGAAATTTCCTTGCAACAAGCTTTACCACTCTGGTGAGTGTGGCATCTCATGGATTTAATTTACAGTTTCCAACATTAATGAGGTATCTTTCCACACATGTATTGGCCATCATTGCTTTCTCTTCAGTGAAATACCCATTTGTTTCTTGTCCCCATTGCGTTGTTAGGGTTTTTTTGGTTTTTTTTGTTTTGTTTTGTTTTGCCTTTTAAAAAAAATTACCCATTATAGGAATGCTTTCTGGAATTTTTTAAAAAAGATTTTATTTATTCATTTGACAGAGAGAGAGATCACGAGTAGGCAGAGAGGCAGGCAGAGAGAAATGGGGAAGCAGGCTCCCTGCTGAGCAGAGAGCCCAATACGGGGCTCGATCCCAGGACCCTGAGACCATGACCTGAGCCGAAGGCAGAGGCTTTAACCCACTGGGCCACCCAGGCGCCCCCGGAAATTTTGTTGGTTAAATGTTTGGCAAATATTTTCTCCTTATTTATGGCTTATCCTCTACCTCTCTCTATATGAGTTATTTTTTAAAAAATGCTTAAGACAAGATGTGTAGACTAGTGGTCATGCTGTTATGTGACTTGAATGATAAGAGAAGACAGATGAGAGAATGAAGATAGACACTTTATTTACCCAGGAGCAAAGATTGGGGATTCCACAATTGACTCAGTGAAATGAAGCTGGTGCCACAGGACCCCTCTGTCCAAAGAAGTTAGGTCCCAGAATCTCTGCAGGGGACACGTAACAATTCAGTTGCAAATGTTCCAATCTGTACCTAGAAGTTCATATTCATTTAAACCGAGCTTATACATCAGTTTGTACGGTCAAGGGTAGAATGGCATCTAAAGTACTCCCACTTTCTCTGTTCAAGTCAGAAAGTTTGATTCTGGGTACCATGCTGATTCCTCTCACCCATTATCACTTGCATTCTTGATTGCAAATGGGCAACTGAAATTTGCTTTTTGCCCTAAACCTATAAGACCTATAATAATGAAGGCTCACTTTGATCACAGACCTATAGGATCACAGACCCTATCCTGCCTGTGATAGGAATGTCCAGAAGAGTTGTCATGGAGGGCGTTAGGGAAGGGCTGAATGTCAGACAATGAAAGAGTCAGCAATAGAGACAAATCCAGTCAAGCAGTAGTTGGCATTAGGAAGTCTAGTAATAGGTAAAGAGACCCAGCTTTAGGAACTGAGAATTGTGGCAAGATCTAGAAGCTTTTAGAAACTCTAGGCAAGATAGTCATGTAATCCTTTAAATATTAATTAAGCACTTTCTAGGCTCCCTTGTAGAAGCTTGGGATATACCATTGACCAAGTCATTTAAAGTCTCTGCCTGTGTGGAGTTGACAGATTTTCAAGGAGATAAAGATAATAATATGACAAAACAAAACAATTTCAGATAGTAGTAAATACTATAATGAAATTAAAACAAGATAATGCAGTAATAGAAGGTGACTGGGAGTTAAGGGAAAGATACTTGAAACAGGTTTATCTCACCTTGCCTCTCTGAAGAGATGCTATGTGATGCCTTAAAGATAAGAAGAAAGCAGTCATGGGAAGAATTGTCAAAGAAGAGCCCAGGTGAAGGTACCATCAGGTGCAAAGGCCCTGAAGCAGGAAAAAGCCAGAAAGGTTAAAGAAGCAGAGGTCACTGGCACAGAGTGAGTGGGGTGTTGGAAGCTGAGGTCAGAGAAGTAGACAGGGTCAGATCCTGATCATTGAAGGCTCTTGGAGGACATGGTAAGGAGTTTGAATTTTTCCCTAAGTAAAAGAGCTTTTGGAGAATTTTGAATAATGGAGGTGATAAGATTTATATTTGAAAAAGATTACTTTGGTTTCAAAGGTGAGCGGGTTCTCGAGGACCCGAGTAGATGCAGGCAGATTGACCAGGTGGGAGGACATTGCAGAAGTCATACGAGAGCCATAAAAAGGGATAAAGGACTAATACTTGCTATAACCTGAATGAACCTTGAAAATGTTTTGCTAAGTCAAAGAAGCCAGTCACAAAAGGCCACGTGTTGTATGAGGCATCTCCACAGAAGCAGAAAACAAATGACTGGTTTCCAGGGACTGGGGAGAAACAGAAATGGTGGCTAATAAGTAAGGGGGTTTCCTTTTAGGGTGATGAAAATGTTCTGGAATTAGACAATGGTGATGGCTGCACAGTGTTGTAAATACTAAAAACCATTGAATTCCATACCTGAAGAGGATAAATTTTATGGTATGTGACTTATACCTCAATTTTCAAAGAAGAAAGAAGTTCAGATCAGATAATGATGATGGTGACCTATTGGACTAGATGGTGGCCGTCTTTGCTAAAAATTTAGCACAGGAAAATTTTATCTGTTTTTGGTATGAAATATCCAAAATTTGTTATTTAATTCCTGGGTGTTCTTTTTTTTTTTTTTTTTTAAGATTTTATTTATTTATTTGACAGGCAGAGATCACAAGTAGGCAGAGAGGCAGGCAGAGAGGAGGAAGCAGGCTCCCGGCTGAGCAGATAGCCTGATTCGGGGCTCGATCCCAGGACCCTGAGGTCATGACCTGAGCCAAAGGCAGAGGCTTTAACCCACTGAGCCACCCAGCTGCCCCGGGGTGTTCTTTTTTAAAAAGATTATTTATTTATTTATTTATTTGACAGAGAGATGCAGAGAGTACACAAGTAGACAGAGGAGCAGGCAGAGGGAGAAGGAGAAGCAGGCTCCTCACTGAGCAGGGAGCCTGATGCGGAGCTTGGTCCCAGCACCCTGGATTCATGACCTGAGCCGAAGGCAGACGCTTAACCAACTGAGCCACCCAGGCGCCCCTAATTCCTGGATGTTCTTGGCAACTATGAGATCCTCCTCTCCCACTTATTGAAGACATTCACCTAAGCCCTGTTTGCATCAATGGCTATGCTATAGTCACTAGCTTTGAGGTTTTTTTCAGGTCAGGAAATACTTCATTACACCCAGATGGAGAACCTTTGTCTTTATGGTCACTTTGATATAACCATTAACTATGAATATCGTCATTATCTAAAACATGGAAAGTGGATTCTATTTGTGAAATAATAACTTGAATACTTTGTAGGATGTTCGTTCATTCATTCATTCATTCAGTGAGCATTTATTAAACCACTGTCAGCTATAAGAGTTATAGACTCACAAAATGCTGAAAAGTCTGTGTCCTGTTTCGTCTTCTCTAAGACCACTTATCGAAGACCTGCCTATCATCCCATCTTCTTTACTTCCTGTTACTTGCTGCCTATACTCATGTAGGATGAACCTTTGTCTATGAATTCTCCCAGCACAGTCTAGGGAAGGTTAACATGCAGACTGAAAGCAGCACAGGTTTATCTCCAAGTCTTTAGAGATAAATTCCTTTCGAGAAAAGTAATAAGAGAATTTTTTTAAAGGCAAAAGTCAATAACTTTTTGCAGTCACATCAATGCCCACAGGGCTAGATTTTTCACATGATAGATGTTCTGAGGGCAAAGCCATTACAGAAAAGCAACACTGTTACTGCTAATTTGAAACATGATGATAAAAAAAAATTCAATCAGTTGATGGCAGAATCTCTTCTTTGTTCCTTAAATTGCAATTAAAATATTAATACATACTAATGAAAGATTTATTAGATTTTCTTGACATATTTATGAATCACATCAGGGCAAAGCTGGCAGAAAAACAAACACTTCCAGACATATGAGGTTTTATAAAAACAGAACCTACAATTAAATGGTAGCTATAAAAAGGTCAGATAAAGTAAATTTTATTATTTCTATATAGTAAACAGTAACACCAGTTTTTAATCACCAGATGGTTTTCAACCTATTTAAAAATGAATTAAAACATTATTATATTTTCTAAAGGTACCTGATACTTATGGAAAAATACATAATTTCCTTACATAGACATGTTCAAATAAAAAATCTTATTGCATTTGGTCAAAGGTAATTGAAAGAAAGAGAAGAAAATGGTATGATTTGATTTTTCTAAAAAATGTTAAAATAATCAAAAGAGACCTGGAGTAAGTTTCTACATATAAAAATTAGTGATATTTCAGTTAGTCTCATAAAAGGAGTAATCACTACTCATTTTATCTCTAGTGTCTCAAATACTTTTAGCTCTGATTTTTAAAGTGGACTATGCAGATACAAAATGCTACAAATTGTATATATATATGTATGTCATACTGCTCTAAATTAAATACCAGTTGATATTATTTTAAGAAATTTCTGAAAAGAATAAAATTAGCCAATGCCGCATCTTTGTTCATTTGTAATCAAATCCCTTTCTTTCAAAAATGAACCACAGGTTCTTTTCCTATGTTTTCACCCATTAGTATATTTTCAGATATAAGCTCCTTTCAGTCTTACTGAGTTTTAACCCTAATTTAAGAGTTTTTAAACAGCTTAGGGGAAAAAGCAGAAATAGACAAGATAATAGATTTACTTCTTAGAGAAAATTGAAAAATAAAGTGAAGACAATCACTGCCTTAACTGAGTAGGTTTCCAAGCAGGTCACCCTGGCATTCTCTGTCATCGATATGTTTAATGTCTGTGGGTTCAATTGCCAACAGTTGATTTGTAGCAATTGTCATTGGTCAATCAAAATCAACCTGAACTTCTTTTTCTCACCCTTCTATCTCCTTGTACTTTCATTCTCTTAAAAATATATCAAGGAATTGCCTCCAACTCCTGTCCTATCTACCACAACATAATTCTATACTGGACAAAGCATTGGAGACAGATATGATGCTGCCTAATTGATAACGCCTTCCTTCTCTGATCACTTGATAACATATTGCACTCTTCTACTTCTCAGCCCATCCTACCTCCTTTACACAGCTTGACTTTTCCTCCTTAGCACTTACTACCACACGATCACCTGGTAAACCTTTCTAGGTAACTGTCAATAAAGTTGCTGTTTTGTTTATGATCTGTCTCCCTTTATGGAAAAGAGAACTCCACGTCGGGACTTTAATCTTTATCAGTTTAAAGACACATATTTTGGGGCATCTGGGTGGCTCAGTTGGTTAAGCATCCAACTTCTGATTTCAGTTCAGGTCTTGATCTCAGGGTCATGAGTTTAAGCTCCATGTGGGATGTGGAGCCTATTTAAAAAAAAAGAAAACACGCTTTTTTTTTTTTGCATTTTATAATTTTATAATTTATAATTAATTGACATCACTTTTTTTCCTGCCATATTTTGTTTTTTAAAAAATTTTCAGCATAACAGAATTCATAGTTTTTGCACCACACCCAGTGCTCCGTGCAATGCGTGCCCTCCTTAATACTCACCACCTGGCTTATTTTATATTCATTTCCATATTATTCTATTGTCTCTAGTTCTTGGTGTTGTTATGAGTGCTTGGCACATAGTGGACACTAAAATTATATATATATATATACATGTATATATATATGAATAAGGGAATAATCTAATTTATAAAATTTTTATTTATATTATATAATCTTTAAGCATATATCTACTCTATAAATGATGATACACCCTTAAATCATAGGGGAATAATGAAGAGATCTTTCACTGTGTAAAGCACTGCTTAGAATCTTCCTGGGTTCTGTTTCCTATTTTCTTCTACTCAGTTTGGGAGACTACAGAACCCAGAATTTTTTTTTAAGTCAATAAACATATGGTAGAAAATAAAAAATAAATGTAGAAATCTTGTTTGGCACTGGGATGATCTCTCCAGAAGAGCAGGAATTCTTGGAGGCAGTAAGACCTCGGGATTGAGAACCAGAGCAGTACAGCTGGACTAACTGGTTTTGAGTCACAGCCACACCACCGCT
This sequence comes from Mellivora capensis, assembly GCA_004024625.1. Taxonomy (NCBI): domain Eukaryota; kingdom Metazoa; phylum Chordata; class Mammalia; order Carnivora; family Mustelidae; genus Mellivora; species Mellivora capensis. Next base: position 15,743 of record PISX010011762.1, read on the forward strand.
AGCTGGAAGACCTGGGATGATAACTGACCTTTGAAAGGTCCAGATTTTATGATTCATAAGGGTGTGTAATTTTTTGCCCACATGACATACCTTCCTTTGGAAGACCAGCATTTCCCTCTTCTGTAAGAATCATACAATTCAAGGGACAATCCCTGGACTGGCACAGGGGCTATGGCAAAGGCTTTCTTTTTCTCTGGGAGTCTGACATATACAGATCATGGGAGCTACATGGAGAGGGGCTCTCTTATTACGATGCCAAGTCGTGATGAGGAATGAAGAGAGAAAACAAGAGAGAAGAGATCGAAATTGTTGTATGTGCTGACATTCAGTCATGCCTGAAGAAAGGTTCATCCTTTGGCTTTCAGAATGAGGCTAGTCAAAATTTTCCATCCTTCTTTTAAGTTGGGTGTCTAAAAATTTCAATAGTGACTGGCATAAAATAAGTGCACCGTAAGTTTTACTGTGTTGGTGATGGTAAGCAAGTGGAGGAGGAAGAGACGTCTTCAAATAGAAGAGAGGGTTTTGAAAACTTCTGAGGTTTTTCTCTATTTTAAAAAAATTTCACCATGAAGGGTGGCAATGTTGAGAATAGGAGTAACAGACATAAAAAAAGGAGAATCCGTTTTCTTGCATGAAATTCTCAAGACCTAGACCCACCTATTCTTCAGAAAGGCAGAAGAAAGAGATGAGACAAACTACTACAATGGTCTTTTACCATCCAGACTTCTCTCAATAAACACAGGACTCAAGCCCCCATAATGTTTCTAAACTTTCTATTTTGAAATAATTATAGATTCACAAGAAGTTCTTTTTACCAAAAAGTATACAGACAGGTCCTATGTGTTCTTTATTTAGTTTTCCCTGAAGGCAACATCTTGCATAACTATAGGACAATATTAAAATCAGGAAAGTGGGGCACCCTGGGTGGCTCAGTCCTTAAGTGTCTGCCTTTAGCTGAAGTCATGATGCCAGGGTCCTGGGACTGAACCCCGTGTTGGGCTCCCCACCCAGCGGGAAGCCTCCTTCTCCCTTTCCCACTCTTGTTTTCTCCCTGTCAAATAAATCAATTTAAGAAAAAAAAACCTAAATAAATAATAAAATAAAATCAGGAGGGGCACCTGGGTGGCTCAGTGGGTTAAGCCTCTGTCTTCGGCTCAGGTCATGATCTCAGGGTCCTGGGATCAAGCCCGACATCGGGCTCTCTGCTCAGCAGAGAACCTGCTTCCCCCTCTCTCTCTGCCTGCCTCTCTGCCTACTTGTGATCTCTGTCTGTCAAATAAATAAATAAGATATTTTAAAAAATAAAATAAAATCAGGCAAGTGACATTAATACAGTCCTTAGGACTTATTCAGATATTCTGTTTTACGTATGTGTGTGTGTGTAGTTCTACACAATTTTATCAAATGCATTAATTCTTTTTTCTTTTTAAGATTTTATTTATTTGAGAGAGAGAGAGAGATAACGAGAGAGGGAACACAAGCAGGGGGAGTGGGAGAGGGAGAAGCAAGCTTCCTGAGGAGTAGGGAGCCTGATGCAGGGCTCAATCCCAGGACTCTGGGATCATGACCTGAGCCTAAGGCAGACGCATAATGACTGAGCCACCCAGGAGCCCCCAGATGCATAAATTCTTATAACCACCACCAGAATCAAGACATGACAATTCCATCACCACAAAGCTCCCTATGCTAACCCTGTATAGTCATACCCAGTCCCCACATCCTCATTCTTAATCCTAGCAACCATCTGTTCTTCCTTTATATTATTATTTTAAACATGTTATATAAGTGGAATCATATAGTATGTTACCTTTAGGGAATGGCTTTTTACAAACTCAGTAATTCCCTTCAGATCCTTCCAAGTTGTATCCTTAGTTTGTTCCTTGTATTATATTCTGTTTAACCATTCAACTGTTGAAGGGCAGCCATTTTTGGTTATTATGAACAAAGCTGCTATGAACATTTATGTACAAGTATTTGTGTTGACATAACTTTTCACTTCTCTGGGATAAATGCCCAAGAATGCAGTTACTGGATCATATGGTAAGAGCTTATTTAATTTTTGTAAGAGATAGACAAACTATTTTCTAGAATGGCTGTATCATATTACTTTCCCATCAGCAGTGGATGATACAATTTCTCTGTATCGTTTCTAGCATTTGTTGTTATCATTATGTTGTATTTTAGCTATGCTGATGGTGTATAATGATATCTTCTTGTGGTTTTAATGTGCACTTCCCTAAGAGATATTGATGTTGGGCATTTTTTCATTTGCCTATTTGCCATCTGTATGTTCTTGTCAATGAAATGTATGTTCATGTTTCTTGCTCCCTTTTTTTTTTTTTTGCTATTGGGTTTTAAGTGTTCTTTATACACTCTAGATGCAGGGTCTTATGTTGAATATGTGATTCACAAATATTTTCTTTCAGTCTGTAGCTTGGCTTTTCATCATCTTCACAAGGACTTTCACAGAGCAAAATTTACAATTAAAAAAAATGTATTTAAGTAAACTCCATGCCATGCATGGGACTCAAACTCACAATCAAGATCAAGAGTTGCATGCCCTTCTGACTATGCCAGCCAGCTGCCCCACAAAAGTTTTAATTTTGATGAGGTCCAGTTTATCCCATTTTTCCTTTTATGGATCATGCTTTTGGTGTCACATCTGAAAGGAAGTTTTTCACCCACTCTAGGTTCTGAATGTTTTCACTGTGTTTTTTCCTAAAAGTTTAGTAGTGTTATGTTCTATATTTAAGTCTGTGATTAATTTTAAATTAAATTTTACATGAGTAAAATTTAACTTACGTAAGGTATAAGGTTTAAGTCAAGGTTTTGTCCGATTAGATGGACGGATGGATGTCCAATTGCTCCTGCACCATTTTTTGAAAAGGCTTTCATAAACTCTCATTTTTAAATAGATTTTATTTATCTGTTTGAGATAGAGTAAGAGAGCACATGAGCTTGGGAGTAGGCAGAGGGAGAGGGAGAAGCAGACTGAGAGAGAGCCCAAGAGAGCCCAACGCGGGGATCAAGCCAGGGACTCTGGGATCATGACCTGAGCCAAAAGGAGATGCTTAACCAACTGAGCCACCCACGCACCCGGCTCTTGTAAACTTTTGAAAACATTAGGTTACTTTCGAATGTGTTTTTATCCTTTTGGTATTTTCAAAGCTATTTAGAAAGTAGGATAACCACTTTTATTCAAAAGTCACTTCTGGATAATCTTGTTTGTGTTGATTTGATTTTACTGTAGTTTCTGAAAGTCATTTTTGTTGACAGATCAATTGCATCTCATTACACTTCAGGAAAAGGAACAGCAGCGCCTTCCCTCATCATCCTCTCTCCTCCTGCCCCACAAGAGCATACTTAGAAAAGGTATAACCTTTTCCAAACCGAGAAAAATTGCTGCTTGTAAAAGTAATAACTGAACCTCAAGGTTCCCATCATTTAACATTGTTTCTTCTTCCTCTGCAAAACCTGGCATTTACATGGAAGTTAATGAGATTGCAGAAATATCAATGCTTCAAGAGCTACATGGAAACTATTTTTAAAAACCCGTGTATGCAGCAAGTCAGCTGACAATAGGAGATCAAAACATATGCTGGGACATGACTTCATTTTCAAGAAAACATACTCAGTTGAGAACCTGAAAATGTCAAAAGAAAGACCTGTACATTCATTCCTTCTGCTAACTGGAAAACTACTGGAAAGTGAATATGGGCCTGTGGATGGAAAATTTCAGTATCTTTTCCCCTGAAACTAACACAAAGACCTCTGCAGTCCTCAGGAAAATTTCAGCAGGTTTGCATATGTCCTAGAGAAAGAAATCAATCCATGCAAACACAGATGACTGTACATAATGCTGCTGCACACATGTATAGCCTTTTGCTAATTATCTCTTCGATATGACCATGGTAGAGTAGTATCAGGTAGTATGCTTGGAGCTTCGAAATTCAATATGGTTGCATTCCTATGATTTATGACTACAAATCTGACCATTTCAGGAACATATGCCTGTGGAAGGAATAATAATAATAATAATTAATATATATAACTATTATAATAATAATAGCAACTATTATTATTATAGATACTGTATTTTATATATATAATTTCACAGAAGAAGAGGTGGTTGCATAAAAAGATAAAAATAAATAAACCAAAAGGGTAATTATGATTGTTTTTATTTTCTCTCATTTTCATATATGGTACCATGCAGTTAAATTACTTTTCTAATTAGAAATACATGTACATATAAGATCATCAAGCTACATACCCTGAGCACTTTGTTTTTTTGGTTTTGGGGTTTTTTAAAGATTTTGTTTATTTGACAGAGAAAGAGAAAGAGAGCACACACACAGGAGGAGTGGCAGGCAGAGGGAGGAGGAGAAGCAGGCTCCCCACTGAGCAGAAAGCCCAACCTGTGGGGTTCCATCTCAGGGTCCTGGGATCATGACCCAAGCAGAAGGCAGACACTTAGCCAACTGAGCCACCCAGACACCATTGCACTGAACACTTTGAATTTTCTTATATATAATTTCCCAAAAAGGTACTAAAAATAGAGTAAATGAAATATATGTACAAAACACAATACCAATTTTGTTGTATTTCTTTTTCTTCTTAAGATTTTATCTTTAAGTAATTTCTATACCCAATGTGGGGCTTGAACCTACAACCCTGAGATCAAGAATCTCATGCTCTGGCCAGGCACCCCTTGTTATTTTTCTTGAGGCAAAAAAAAAAAAAAAAAAGAAAAGACTTGAGAGACATACAAATTAAAGGCAATGTGTGGAATTTGCTTAATACTAATTTAAACAAACCACACATATATAAATAAACAATAGGGGATTCGAAACTAGATATTTGGTAGTATTAAGGAATTGTTATACTTTTAATGCACATATAATTTACATGCAACAAAACATACAGATCATAAGTGCTCAGTATGTCAAGCTTTAACAATTGTATCCCCTTTAATAATTTGGTATCTACCACCCAAAACAAGATGTAGATGTAGAACATTCTCATGACCCCAGAAAGTTCTCTTCTGTTCCTTTCCAGTCAATAGTCACCCACTCTTACCTCAGGGAAAACAATTTCTGGCTTCTAACACCACTGACTAATTTTGCCTACTTCATATAAAAGGAATCATACATGAATATACTCTTCTCCATCTGGCTTTTTTTTTTTTTTAACAAAACATTAGATTCACCCATTCTGAGTGTACAGTTGAATGGCTTTTAGTAAATTTACCCAGATGAGCAATTATATAATCTCGTTTTAGAATATTTTCATCATTTCATTAAGATCCTTCATGTTCATTTTCGAGTAATGCCCAAACCCACACCCAAGTCAGGCAACTCCTAATTTATTTTCTCTCTTCACACATTTGCCCTTTCTGGAAAATCTATATAAATTGTCTCCTACAACATGTAGACCTTTGTATCTGGCTACCTTCAGTTAGCACACTATCTTTGAGTTTCATTAATATTGTAGTATAGATCTGTACCTCATTCCCTTGTATTGCCTAAATAATATCCCATTGTGTGGATATACTTTATTTTGTTTATCCATTCATTTTTTTCAATCCATTCGTTTGTTGATGAGCATTTTGGGTTGTTTCCATTTTTTGACTAGCATGAAAAATGCTGCTATGAATACTCATTGGTAAGTCTTTGTTTTCACATATGTTTTCATTTATCTTGGGTAGAGAAGTAGAAGATGAATTACTGGCTCATATGGTACAATTATGTTTAATTTTTTTAAGAAACAGTCAAACTGTTTTCCAAAGTGGTTACATAATTTTACATTCCCACCAGCAACGTATGAGTGTTTTAGTTCCTTCATATCCTTGCCAACATTTGTTATTGTCTTTTTGATTACAGCCATTCTAGTGGGCACTTTGATTACCCCAGAAGCATGGAAAACTACTTAAAGACATTGTAACCAAATTGTATTAAATCATTAGCATTATTTTCAATCTCTTCAGGAGAATAACTTGCCCAGATAATAGATGAATAAATGAGAAAGAAACATTATCTTTGGATATAGACTTCTGATGTATTATTTTTGTTCTCATTTATTAGAAACTAGTTTTTTTTAAATTTATTTATTTGACAGACAGAGATTGCAAGTAGGCAAGAGAGGCAGGCATGGAGAGAGAGGAGGAAGCAGGCTCTCCGCGGAGCAGAGAGCCCGATGTGGGGCTCGATCCCAGGAACCTGGGATCATGACCTGAGCTGAAAGCAGAGGCTTTAACCCACTGAACCACCCTGGTGCCCCTAGAAACTAGGTTTTATATTTATTAGTGATACCACAACTGTCAACTATCAGCATTCTCATCTATAATGGTTGCCATTTTTAAAAACCACAATGAGGACCCTCCAGAAAGGACATCATCTAGATCCAGTCGTACAAGATAACTGATCATTTTTATTAGGTCAGACACAGTCCAGAGAAAATAGTTCATTCTAAGTATCATCTCTCAGCATTATTAACATTCTCTTGGGACAGAGAAGGGTCCCCTTGCCTGTCAGGAGCTTTAATAGCAGACTTTCATTTCCAGGCACACATAGTACTCATTTAAAACTTATAAAGATATCAAGTGGATAATGTCTCTTTTCTTCCTAAGGCTTGATTGATTATTTAATTCTGTGACTTTCTACTTTGTGAAGATAGGATTTCGTGAGAGTCATTTTAATTCCCTAAGTCTGAAATAGAATTGAAGTGTTGCTTTTTTCATTATTAATTTCAAAATCTTGAAATTCATTTGACTCATTTTTTAATCTTATCTACAAAAAATGACATACTCCAGGCATCCTGGATTATTTAATTTTATCCTGTATAACTCTAGATTTATGATTTGTACTTAAGCTCAGCTGAATTGTAAGTGATTATGGTAAATGTAAATGGCTCTAGACAGTCCCCAAATCCTGTATCTCCTTAAATGAAAGATTCTTATGTAAGGGCCTATTTAGCCAGAGCAGCTCCATCCTGGCCCTGCCCCTCCCCCTTCAGGGAACTTACTTAAAAACAAGTCCCGGAAACCAGTCCCAGGTAACAAAGCCCAAATACAAGGGTGGATCAGGCCAGGTGGAGGTTTTCAATCAGTGGGTGCGCATACTGTCTCCTAGCTACCAAGGAGTATGGGCCCCGCCCTTTGGGTGCCTTTTGGGTGCCCATTCTGACCAAGGTGATAGGCTAGTTCAAATATCTACTATAGGGTAAATTGTAATCAATTGGTCATTTATGTGTGACCTAGCAGGACTGGGCAGCTTTCTCTGTGTTACAATCCCATTGGTCACCTGTGCGTGGCCGGGCCCAACCACATGGCCTTTGTCCTTAAAAGCTAGTCTGTAAGGCAGAGGGTTGTCGCCTCTTTGCAAGAGATGTCCCTGGCCGGTCAGTTTGATTCTTTTTTTTTTTTTTTTATTTGACAGAGAGAGATCACAAGTAGGCAGAGAGGCAGGCAGAGAGAGAGAGGAGGAAGCAGGCTCCCTGCTGAGCAGAGAGCCCGATGCGGGACTCGATCCCAGGACCCCGAGATCATGACCTGAGCCGAAGGCAGTGGCTTTAACCCACTGAGCCACCCAGGCGCCCAGTCAGTTTGATTCTTGATGCTTGGAGGGAAATAAAGCTTTGCTTGACCTTCGCTTTGTATCAGTCTCGCTCCTTTGACCATGGACCCAACACTTAAACATCACAAAAGCACCTGAAATTATATACCTGTCGTGCGTTATATTAAAAATAACAACATCTGCGAAATGTCTATTTCCAGAAGCCTTTTTTGTTTGTTTTATGAATAAGCTTTCTACAGATTTAAGTATTTAAGTTTCCCTTGATTTGGTAGCCATTATCTAAAAATTATTTACTATTTTCCCTCAATCTCTTGGGGGAAATTTTAAGTTCATATTATTGAATTACTACATGTAAATGACTGTTCTTTTCAAAACTTTCCATACATTTTTTTTTTTTTTAATTTTAAATAAAGACCTTCAAAAGCACTTTCTTTTCATGGTACCAAAAGTTCCAGCTGGGGCACCTCGGTGGCTCAGTTGGCTAAACTTGTGACTCTTGGTTTCAGCTCAGGTCATGATCTCAGGGTCATGAAATCGAGCCCCACGTCAGGCTCTGTACATGGAGCCTGCTTAAGATTCTCTCTCCCTACCCCTCCATTCACATGTACTTTCTCTCTCAAAATAAAATAAAATAAAACATTTTTAAAAAGTCCTAGTTAAGTTTCACATTTTATTTTCGTATTTGGATGTTTCTCATGGATGCCCAAGGCAAGATTCAGCTACATATAAAGCATGTCTCCACATAAATAATTAAGAGACGTTGTATGTGAAATAAACCAACAACAGTAATTTTTGTTCCAACTGCTTTTTTGAATATTCATTTTTATAAGCTCTATTTAGACTGTCTCACTACTTGCAAGTGACAAAAGATTAGCTAGTGGATAAGCAATGGGTTCACGAAAAATAGACTGAATTTTGTTAGGGAATTATCTGGTGAGATTCACAAGTTTGTAATTTAATAAGATCTCAAGATACATCCTGTGGAATGTTGAGGGTCCACAGAGTTACTATGAACATTTTATAGATGAGAAAAATGAAGTTCAGGGAAATTAAGTGATTTTCTCAAGTCTGATTCAAACCAGGTCTGTCTAACAAAAAACCTGTTTCCTTTCCGCCATATGTGGGGCTTTAAGCACTGACACTGAGCAAACATTCTGGGCATAGGTGATATTTGCCCTTTTTAATTCAAGTTTGAGCTACAAAATGAAAATAATGGAAGAGTCCACAAACTCATAACTGCAATTTTAAAATCCAAAAAGCCCCAAGCTAGGTTTCATAACTCATTTGGCAGTGAAATCTAACATAAGCTAAATTAATTTGGTAGCAAAACTTGGCCTGAAATATAAAGACTACTCATAGCCATTTATTTATATCATTTATATCATTTAGTGTAAATTTTCAACATTTTGTAGCATAAATATTTATTTGTTCATTACAGGATTCTTTCCCAGACCAAATGGCAGTTGTTTTGTAATATACTGTAGATATATGGTATTACTTTTCAAAAGTCTAAAAAATTTAGAACTGAAATACATCTAGCTCCATGGGTTTTAGACAAGGAAATATAGACCTTAACAATGAATAATAATAATAACAACAACAACAACAACGATAGTAAAGTTCTATAGTTTTATCTCACCTTATGGTTTGTTTTTTTTTAAGATTTTATTTATTTTTTAAGGAATCCCTACATCCATCATGGGACTCAAACTTACAATCCTGAGATCAAAAGTATCTTGCTCTACTGACTGAGCCAGCCAGGTATCCCTCACCTTATGTTTTTTTACAAAATGATTATATATACATATATATGTATGTATATGTATGATTATATATATAGTATTATATATAATTGTTATATATATCAGATTACATATATATATAATTACACATAGCATTTATCATAATGTGAATACTTCCTATTTTCTTTATTTTTTAAAAATTTTAAAGATTTTATTTATTTATTTTTCAGAGAGAGAGAGGCACAAGCAGGGGGAGTGGCAGGCAGAGCAGGCAAAGGGAGAAGCAGGCTCACCGCTGAGCAGGGAGCCTGATGTGGGGCTGGATCCCAGGACTCTGGTATCATGACCAGAGAGGAAGGCATACACTTACCCGACTGAGCCACCCAGGTGTCCCCTTCTGAACTTCTTTAAATAGGTTTGCCCTGTTTACCTATTCAGAAAGAAGGAAAACATGACTAAACTCTTGACTTCATGATGTTTTTTGGATAAATGTATATCTGACATCAAACTGAGTTTTAACTTCTTAAATAGGAAATTAGTTCAAACAGAAATAGAGAATGCTATTTGGTATATATGAGTGCCTGTGTTTGTGTTTCTTCTTTCTGAGCTTTTCTTAAATCTAGGCCTCTCTGGTGATTTGATTTAAATAGGGATGACATTAAATTTTTATTTTGTTGTCTTAATACAATTAGACTACTGTAATAAATTAAGGGCCTTACTGACCAGTGTTATGAAACAAGATTCCAGCAAATACTAAGAAAATGACAGGTCATAATTCTCATATAAGTATAAAAAGTGTTTCTTTGTCTCATAGATTATGGATGATCAGTTGTACATATTTAATCAAGGTATTTCTTTACTCTCTAGAAAATTTTAAATTTAAATCAAGTTTTCAAATATTAGCTATTTTCTAGATCAGTAGTTTTTCAATCTCTTTTTTTCTGCCTCAGAACACATTGAGGATACAGCATATTCCCTTCAATAACAGCAACTCATAAAATAAATTATTATTTATATAACCAGCCACCATTCTTAACAATCATCCAACACATTTCATATATTTCCTTTTCAATGTTCCAGATGCTTACTTCCTACTTCTTGCACTTTGCTGGCCTAGGTTGCAGGCCCAGGGGGAAGGAAACTTAGAATGGACAACGGAAGAGTTAGGGCATAAATATCATATGTAGCCTTGAGACCATTTGTAGCAGTAGTCACTGTAGTTTGTTCCATTAACCTTCCTAACTGAATCTTTTATAAAGGTTGTGGCCAACCACTATCTGAGGGCTCTGGACCGGACTTAATATAGGGAAACAAATGGATCTTGTGGCACAAGGGTTGGACTGAAGTAAACAGTTCTTATGCTCAGCCTCCCGTGCTTTCTGCCATCACTTACTCCAGCCATTGCTATGGCAACCAGCTTTGCACAGCTCTGACAACACCCTGCCTAGGCTCTGCTAACTACCTCCTGCTTTCTGTTCCGGAGACTTTTTGATGCCTCCGGGTGACACATACTCAGGAGTTTACAATCTAAGTGATCAAAATTTAAAGGAGCCAATATCCTTCTGAAAATAAAATCACTGATGGGGCTCAGGGTGGATAAATATTCCCACCATGTTTTAGGAAGACAGTTCTGGGAGGTATCTTATAGCTCCTCGGAATGTCCCAGGAACAAGCCATAGACAATTACAGTGATGATCAACACAATAATATGTACTTTATTTCCTTCTTTCTATTCTGTTTTCTGGATCACCTCCCAAATAAAATTCCTCATGGGGAGATCCAGGATTAGTCTTGCCTGTTCCATGTTCTATCAATGGTTCCTAAGACCACACTCAGGCTTGGTGATTTGCAAAAAACACTCAACAGAACTCAGAAGAACTGTTATCCCATGGTTACAGTTATTACAGTGAGAGGATAGAGATTAAAATCAGCAAATGAGAAAGGTGCATGGGACAAAGTCCAGGAGAAACCAGACACAAGTTTTCAGGTGTTTCCTCCTAATGGGGTTACATGGGAATGAACTTCATTCTCTATGCAATGATAAATGACAACACATATGAAGTGTTGCCAGCTAGAGAAACTCACTCAAGCCTTAGCATCCAGGATTATTACTGTAAATCCAACATGTAGGCATGCAGTGCCCACATGACAAACTGTAATTACTCAGACTGCAGCTCCCCAGAGTTCAAACTGATACGACATGGTCCAGGGCCTCAAGCATACAAAAACATGCTTAAGAGGGCAGGATATTCTAAAGGCTCAGAGATTATCATCCAGGAGTTAACCCAGGGCCAGTTCTGTAAAAACAGGCTTTCCTTGAAATGTACAGAGTGTGAGCAAGCCAGACCTGCTGAGTTAACCCTTTACTGTACACATGTAGGTTTTATTTCCCTTACTAGAGGCCTAGAGCAAAAGGTCCTCAAAGAAAAAAATCATACATCTATTTATGTAGATAGATATTGATATATATGCATATGTATATACTGTTCCCCCAAGTGAGTACAAACTTTGTGGTCCCTTTGCCAGAATCAGAGCAAATTAGCATCCCTGAATTCCTGGACCTAGTTTTCTCTCAAGAACGTGTTTTAGTCTTATATTTTAAATTTTTTTAAAGATTTTATAGTCTTATATTTTAAAAACCATTCTGGGGCTGCTGTATTAAAATGTTTTGATGTCCATGTTGACTACCTGCAGTATTATTCACCTCCACCAAAAGCTCAAGGGTTCCCACTCTTGTTGATCCTCTACTCCCAAGTCTGAGTCAGGGTCAAGGGCAAACTTATTTTATTAGCTCACAATGCCAAGGGAGAATTTCATTGTTAATGCAGAGGGATGAAAAGTCCAACCTTTCCCAGAATCATATCTTTTTGACTCTTTATTTTCGGTTCTCTTCCACCCATGAACCACAAACCAGTTAAATTAGAACATCTGGAGGTGGGGACAAGGATCCCAGATGACTGTAATGTGCAGTTGGGACTGAGAACTACTAATGCAGAGAGTCAAGATTTGGGTGGGGGCTAAGGCAGTCAGGTGCAGAAGAATCCTTTTGACTTACTTAGATGTAAGCAGTTACAGCCTGATTCTCACTCAAAGTTTGGTCCATGGATCAGCAGTATAGGCTTCACATGGGTGTTTGTTAGAAATGCAGAATCTCAGGCCCAAACAGCTATCTCAGGCCCTACTCAGAATCTACATTTTTAAAAAATTTTTATTTTTTAAATTTTTCAGTGTTCCAGAATTCATTGTGTATGTACCACACCCAGTGTTCCACGCAATACATGCCCTCCATAATACCCACCACCAGGCTCACCCAACCTCCCACTCCCCCTGCCCCTCCAGAACCCTCAGACTGTTTTTCAGAGTCCATAGTCTCTCATGGTTTGTCTCCCCCTCTGATTTGCCCCAACTCACTTCTCTCCATCTCCCCATGTCCTCCGTGTTATTTGTTATGCTCTGCAAATAAGTGAGACCATATGATAATTGACTCTCTCTGCTCGACTTATTTCATTCAGCATAATCTCTTCCAGTCCCGTCCATGTTGATACAAAAGTCGGGTACATCCTTTCTGATGGAGGCATAATACTCCATACTGTATATGGACCACATCTTCCTTATCCATTCGTCTGCTGAGGGGGATCTTGGTTCCTTCCACAGTTTGGCGACTGTGGCCATTGCTGCTATGAACACTGAGGTACAGATGGCCCTTCTTTTCACTACATCTGTATCCTTGAGGTAAATACCCAGTAGTGTAATTGCAGGGTCCACAGGCATTTTTCAAAGAGCTGGAGCAAACAATCCTAAAATTTGTATGGAATCAGAAGAGACCCCAAATTGCTAAGGAAATGTTGAAAAAGAAAAACAAAACTGGGGGCATCATGTTGCCTGATTTCAAGCTTTACTACAAAGTTGTGATCACCAAGACAGCATGGTACTGGCACAAAAACAGACACATAGACCAGTGGAACAGAGTAGAGAGCCCAGATATGGACCCTCAACTCTATGGTCAAATAATCTTCGACAAAGCAGGAAAAAATATACAGTGGAAAAAAGACAATCTCTTCAATAAATGGTGCTGGGAAAATTGGACAGAATCTACATTTTTTAAAAAATTTCTTTTCATCGTACCAGAATTCATAGTTTTTGCACCACACCCAGTGCTTCATGCAATGCGTGCCCTCCATAATACCCACCACCTGGCTCCCCCAACCTCCCACCCGTCCCCGCCCCTTCAAAACCCTCGGGTTGTTTTTCAGAGTCTGTAGTCTCTCATGGTTCATCTCCCCCTCCAATTTCCCTCAACTCTTTTAACAAGACATTTGGGTAACTTATTTGTATATTTTCATAAGCAGTGACCTAGGTAATAGGATTTCTCCTTTTACTCTAGGGCTCCATGTTAGGGTTAGAGCCCAAATATCTGGCTGTTAATTGTTCCTTGGCATGGCACATTTCTTTCTTATAGATGATTGGTGAAGGATGAAATCAGGTTCTTATTTCCATTTCACTCAGTCTATCATCTTTACTTAAGTTATTTGCAATGGGTAAAGAGAGGAATGGAAAGGTGCCAGAATTGATTCCATCAACAACATCAATTTACATAATAAGAACATATATTAACAGTGGCCTTTCACTATACTCAAGTAGTTTGTTTTCTTACAAAGTAGAGATAATATGGTTTCAGGGAATTGGCTGAAAAATCTTCTGTGACTTTTAATGAATGGAATTTAGGAAAAGAGAGGTCAGTAATCAATATCCTAAGGTCACTACACTTGGGCACTAAGCTATTAAATGGTAGTCTCATGCCAGACCTAGACCCACCCTAAAGGAGTTTCAGACAAATCTGCTTATCTCAGGTTCTCCCAGCTGACCAGTCTTGTCTCTGGACCATTCATCTGGCAGCCGCCTTAAAGTGGGACATGAGGTTTTAAGATAATGGCTCACAGGGACGCCTGGGTGGCTCAGTTGGTTGGACGACTGCCTTCGGCTCAGGTCGTGATCCCGGAGATCCGGGATCGAGTCCCGCATCAGGCTCCCAGCTCCACGGGGAGTCTGCTTCTCCCTCTGACCTTCTCCTCGCTCATGCTCTCTCACTGCCTCTCTCTCAAATAAATAAAATCTTTAAAAAAAAAAAAAAAGATAATGGCTCACAAAACTCAGACCTCAATAATGATGATAATGAATCTTTTTTAAATACTACGTGCTAAGCACTGTTCTTTTTTTTAAAATATTTTATTTATTTATTTGACAGACAGAGATCACAAGTAGGCAGAGAGGCAGGCAGAGAGAGGGGGGGAAGCAGGCTCCCTGCTAAGCAGAGAGCCCGATGCAGTGCTCAATCCCAGGACCCTGAGATCATGACTTGAGCCAAGGCAGAGGCTCAACTCACCGAGCCACCCAGGCGCCCTGCTAAGCACTGTTCTAAGAGGTGTTTTGTTTTGTTTTAATGGGTCCCATGCCCAGTATAGCCCAATGCAGGGCTTACACTACCCACCCTGAGATTAAGCCCTGAGTCAAGATCAAGAATCAGACAGTAAACCAATTGAGCCACCCAGGTGCCCCATAAGAGTTTTAAAAGAATTAACTTATTTAATCCTCACAACTGTTTGAGATACTGTTATTATTCCTTTTATTTTATATTATATTATTATATTTTATTATTTATTACTACAGGTGGGGAAAGTGAGGTACAGAGAGGTTATATGAATGGTAAATGCAGGAGTCAACCCAAGGTGGTCTGATATCTTCTACATGAAAGAGTAGATCTCACTACATAGGAATCAATATGGGAAAGGAAAAGAGACCATTTGACTCACTCTCTCTTGTCCATCTGGGGAGCATTCATAAGTTCTACAATTAGATGGGAGAAAAAAAATACTCTTTAGAATATATTTTACCTCCCAATGCAATGCCTTTAAAACTTTAATGCGAATACAAATGAGTCAAAGATCTTGTTAAAATGCAGATTTGGACTTGAGATCTAGAGTAGAGTCCAAATTCTGAATTTCTAACAAGCTCCCAGGTAATACCGATGCTACTAGTCCAGAATACACACTTTGAGTAGCAAAGCCATGGGGTGCATAAATGTTTTTTTATGCGTAAACTCAGGCTCACCTCTTGTTAAATAGATTTTGTAAGAAGCATTTCACTCCAGAGGCCTGTGGGGCTGCTCCTATATAATTGTTCATAGGATTTAGAAATGCTCTCCAGATGGGCAGAAGGAGAGTTGGATGGTTCCTGATGCTGTGTGGTGACAACTGGAATCTTTTTTATGCTTGTAATTTAGTATCGCTGATATGTTTAGGATGGAGATATTCCAAAGTATGTTTCTTACCTCACTGATGATAATAGTTGCTAATATTATTTCCTTAGTTGGTACCTAACCTACTTAATGTTTCAGATTTTACGTAAAATAATATAAACATATTAACCAAATGGGTAGTAAAGAACAGTGATTTAATTTAATTTCACTGTAGACTAAGTAAATTTTATTATCCCTGTTATAAGGAAAATAAATGATAACAATAACAATATTTTATAACATTATTTTGAAAAAACACTGAAGTTTGGATTTAAAAAGTAGGGCTACAGCATGTAGACTAAATACCATTTATTGCCTACACAGCACTAGAAAGCTCACGTTGCAAAGTAATATCCTTTTTAAATTTAAAAGTTAGTGAACATCAAAGGTATTTTTGTAATCTGATGTTTTATTAAAAAAAAAAAGAGGGGTACCTGGTGGCTCAGTTGGTTAAGCATCTGACTCTTGATTTCCACTCAGGTCATGATCTCAGGGTCCTGTGACTGAGCCCCTAGCTGGGCTCTGTGCTGGATGTGGAGCCTGCTTGAGATTCTCTCTTCCCCACCACCCCTCTGGCCCCTACCCCCGCTTGGGCGCTGTCTCTAAAAAAGAAAAAAAAAGTGAACAGGTTTCACACCAGCATATATAATATGATGTCAATAATACACACATAAGAGACAGGATACTGAGATTATCAACAGTTATATATGGACAGAAAGTTTATGGTTTACAGATTTCTATAATGTAATTTGTAGAAACTTTTTTCTACAATGAACATATAATCAAGGAAAAATATTACATTAATTTTAAAGAAAATGATGTGATCTAAACTCTTTTTTATTTTAGAAAGCAAAGAAAAATATGTATATTCTGGACAATAAGACTGACTTTGTTAACATAGCAAATCAGTACTAGAGTTTCTTCCCCCAACAATAACTCATTGGTCATCAAGCTAAAGATTTTTAAATTGTTCTTAACAAACTCACAGCACCTCAAAATTATTTTCAAATTCCACAGTTAATTTTGTGCTGCCATATTTTGCTTTTATTATGAAGCTTGAAAATTCTCCAGCACCTTAAAATTCCCTGGGGAGGAAGGGAATGTAAACACAAACTATTAGCTGATTAATTTCTTTACTCTCCAATAGAGAGGTGTGAACATGAGATAGAAAACACTTATGTTAGGACAACCGGGTGGCTCAATCAGTTAAGTGTCTGCCTTTGGCTCAGGTCATGATCTCAGGGTTCTGGGATCAAGCCCTGTGTTGGTCTCCCTGCTCAGCCAGCAGTCTGCTTCTCCCTCTGCCTGCCACACCCCCTGTTTTGTGCTCTCTGTTTCTCTCAAATAAATAAATAAATGGAATCTTTAAATAAAAAGAGAGAAAATACTTATGATCAATTTTTTTTACTTGTGAGAGTAAGGATTTTGAAGTCAATATAAAATAAATACTTGTTACATACTTATGGAAATAAGCATTGTCCCTTTCTCTGTGGGTGCTAAACATTTATTTTTTTAAATTAGAACATTTAGTCCACTTATTTAATGTAATTACTGAATATTTGTGGGGGGGTTGTTTGGAGGTTTTTTTGGAGTTTACACTCTTTTTTCCCCCAAATCTTTATTTAAATTTGAGTTAGCTAACATATAATGTAACATTGGTTTCAGGAGTAGAATTTATGTGATTCATCACTTACATAGAACACCCAATGTTTGTCATAACAAGTGCCCTCCATAATACCCATATGGGTGCTAAACACTTAAAATTTATTAAATGAAGATTCCACTTTGTTCCAACTTTTTTTCCTTTGAGAACTGGGAAGAGCCTACACTGATTTGAAAAGGTGGTCCTGGGTTCTTGATCTCTTTTCAATATTTGAATATTCCTAGTGAAAACTGCTTAGGTCAAAGTCCATTTGTAGAGACAGAATTCACTCTAGCTAGATTAAGTGGAACAAGACATATTACAGGGTACTTAATTGTCGATGGAATTGTTGGGAGGGCTGAAATAATAGACTTCAGTATGATCCTGGGTCATCTCCTGAAGGTACATCACAAGAACTGGGCTGTCAAGGCAGCTGCTGCCCCTGATACAATCGGGGACCTGCCTGTTGAATTGGGCAGCATGATCCATGCTTCTCTAGTACAGTAGACACCATTCAGTGGGTACCAGAACACCTAGCCTCTCTCCCTACTTATCTCCATTCCAATTCAAGTCTCCTTCAAAGTGTATCTGCATGGCAGAAATCCAACTCACATTCAAATCCTCAGATGCAAGGAATTCTTAGAAATGTAGTTCATAACTCTGAGCCTCTTCAGGGCAGAAAGATATACTAAAAAGATGTCAGAATGGATGGTGAGTTAGCCAACTGGGTTCCATTATAGAATTCATATAGTCACCTATGATTGGGTTATATGTAGTAATGAGACATCAAGAGTATTTGCTTTTGGCTATAATTGCATCTTTTCTGTCTCCTTCGTTTTAGATTTCTTTCCTCTGATCCATTAGGCATTCATTTCAACTTCATTTTCCTTATTTCTAAATTCTTGGGGATCCTTTATTATAATTCTCATGAACCGGGCCCAGCTCATCATCTAGCAAAGTGGTTAACTACCTGGGCCCTTGAGCCAGACTATATAATTCTCATGAACCAACAATTATTATTTCTCAGTCAAAGCAGTTTGTTTGATAGGCAAAATCTTTCAAATCATGGAATCTATGTGGAGGAAGGAATATATATAATAACAGTTTTCCTTGATCTAAATTAAGAAACCATTTGGTGGTATAAACACATCCAATAAAATAGATAAATGGCCCAACTCATGGTAAATAGTTTCCTCCCATTGTTTTAAAGAAACCAGAAAATGGCCCATTAGTTCCTTGTGAACATGAAATTTCTTTCTTTTTTTTTTTTTTAAGAGAGAGAAAGAGCTGGGGGAGAGGGGCAAAGGAAAAGGGAGAGAACCTTAAGCAGGCTCCACGCTGAAGCAGAGCCGAATGTAGGGCTCATTGTGGGGCTCAGTCTCACGATCTGGAGATCATGACCTGACCCCAAATCAAGAATAAGTTGCTTGATCTACTGAGCCACCCAGGCACTCCATGAACCTGAAACTTCTTAAGATTCAATTTCATCATGTTAATTGACAAAGTTGAGTTCCACCTCTTCTATCTGCCTCAAGGTGGAAGAATTTAGTGAAAAGGACAAAATTATGAGGGATACATAAGAAGCAAGCAACATGATCATGCAATGTTTTTCCAAGAAAGTTAAAATTAGTTCAACTTATAAGTATATAAAAACTAAATCACAATACAGTGCACCTCTCTTTTTGAAAACTTCATTTGTTTCTAGAAATTTGAAAGTTAAGTTCTAGTCCAAAATTATCATGGGTACCTAGAGCCTGCATTCATAACTCTCAAATTTCAAAAATGTCTGGATAAGAAGCTTAATATCTTGTCACTCCATAGTCTCCATGGTCTCTCATGATGTCATGCCTGATTCATCTAGGACATTTAGAACTATAACTGAAGCTTCAGGAGTAAGGTTCTTCCAGAAGGAAACTCTCTGCAGCCCTCTTCACAATCAAAGCCATATGAATCTTCTCTGTGGGCTGGGCCACTTAGTAGTTGCTCACCAGCGGTTCTACAGTCATCTCCATAGACAAAAGAGCAGAAACTTCTTGAAATCAAACACAGACAGACTTCTCCGGGTCCTGATCCTGGAACTGACTTCCAATTTCATGCTTCTTTTATCTCCTGGATTCCAAGACGTAGAACACTGCTCAGGCACCTTGGCTGTTGAAAAAGTTATTCTAATTCCTTCAGCACCTCCACTAATGGACAGCTCTCTAAAGGCTCTGTTCTGGGGTATGACACTTTTCCAGTGGACAAAAATTCTTAGAACTGTATAAGAGAAGTAAGGCTATGTAACATTGCACTGTATCTTTCTCCCACCCGTTCTTCAAGTGGGGCATGTGCCTACCAGGGACATTGTTCAGTAATGTCTGTACTCACATGTAGGGGAACTTAGCAAAGCTATGGATTCCACTTAATATGAGCTTTTCTGAGAGCAGAGGGGCACATAATAATAACAGTAGCATTTATTAATCACCTGCTACCTGCTATGTACCAGGCACTGTCCTAAGAGTTTTACACAAGTAAACTCATTTATGTAACTAATATTTCAGAGAGCCACATACAATATTGTCATTGAAATAATATCACCATTGTATAGAAGAGGAATCTGAAGGAAAAATAACTTAATAATTTTATATGTAAAGTACCTAGAACTATGCCAAGCACACAGTAGAATCAACAAGGTTGGTTATTTTTTATCACACAATTAACAAGTGGCAGGGCTGAGATTCAAACAAAGCACTCCACATGTTTAACTACTTACCTTCTACTGTCCTATCTATGTAAATAGAGCACCAAGAACAGTCTTAAGCCCCATGGTTACTCCATAGATATCTGGAAGTAGGATTTTATAATCCAAAGATCTGATCATAGTGCTCCTTTGTTTCATAACCTTTGATGTCTCACTATCACTTTCAGAAAGAGCCTGACTCCCTCAGCATGACATTTGAGGCCTCTCACCATCTCATCTCACTCAGCTGTTCCAAATACCCCGTGCTTGAGCCCACTGTTCCCTTCACCATGGCAGTTCTCCCAGCTTGTTCAAATCTCTCCCTCTCCCTTTCTGTTCATGCTATTCCTTTTGAAATGCTCTTTTCCAACTTTCCCACCCAATGTCACCCCATCAATAAAACTTTCTCTGAAACCCCTCCTCCAGTCACAATCCTATCCTACTGAACTGTTGATTCCTTTCTATTCTCCCACAGGAGGTTTCTCACACCTCCCTCATAGCACTAGCTACACTGTGTTAAAGTCTCATAGTTTATATGTCAACCTCATATAAACTATGAGGGTTTGGGTGCTCCTTGAGGGAGGACCACAAGCAATAAATGTTTGAATAGTATGCATAAAACAGTTATTATTATATACTAGACACTATGTCCTTTATAGTTCATCAGCTGTGAATTTCAAATATTAATTTGACTGGTCCTATAGCTAGGGAGTTTCTTTTTCTCCATTATATCATGCCTCAGTTTGGGCTCAGAAGCAAACCCTGAGACAATGATTCAAGTGAAAGTATTTATATGTAAAGTGCAGGAAGCACTGGAAAAGGATCAGGAAGTGAGAAAGGGAAAGGAAGGAAGCAATAAAGGGTATGTTATCAAGCTACCTATCATTGTAGGCAACTGGAGCTTAGTGCTGCTAGGAATGTGGGGAAACAGTGTAATATACACCTCAAAGTTGTCCACTTTAGAGGGAGGGTTATGTTGAATATTTGTACATCATGTCCTATCAGTCCTCAGTTGAGGGAGCTCAGCTATTTTAATTCTCCATTCTTTCCTTTTAATCTGCCTCTTTGTATCTGGGCAGGGCCCTCAAAGAGGTGGAGATACCAGCAGCTCGAAGTAGGTTAGGGCATGCTGAAGTGGCAGAAGGAGGAATCTGGGCAAGACACTGGCAGACTGACAGCATGTGCAACAATGCCACTCTGAAATTCCCCAGGGTTGTGCAGGGGGAGCATGAGATAGAATTTTGGAAGGTTTTAAGTCATACTCACTTGATAGTAAAGTTTCTTAACTCTTAGAACAGAACACAAATTCCCTGTCTATGAAGCTAGAGAACATAGGTGTTTGGAAGCCTGAAAGTAATATGAGACTGAACCAGTGGATAGATTCTAATATAAATTGGTACTGGTAATATGTTTGCATTATAGATGAGGTTATAGCTTCAAGGAATATGTGAATATCCAATATAAATCAAGAAATTTTTTTAAAAAGGTTTTAGTTAAAGAACACACATTGCAATGGAGAGCACAGCCTTTACTCATAGATACAAGCAAAATAAATATAAAGACATTTAAAGATCAAGTTAGTAAAGGACTTAGCAGATAGGATCTGGGAGAGTTCACTCCATAGGAAAAAAATATTAAGAACTTGAATAGCCATCTGACACGACTGTGTTTGTGGCTTAAATATCTCTTCTGGGTTTTGATAAGGGAGTTTTATGGAGAACAAACTAATATAGGAGCAAAATGTAAATGGCTGGATCTGTAATATAGCTTGGGGAGAATAGTAGTGCTATTCTATTTCTTTCATGTTCCCCAGCAGTATTCTTACAGGTATTTTACTAAGCAAAATGAAAGTTTTAATAACAACTTCTTGCATGGAGCTGTCTGATTTACTCCATTCAGAGCATACCATGTCTGTGCAGGCTATACAGTGTAGGCAGGTAGAGAGGGTAAAGAACCGAGTTGATTGAAAAACTCAGTATGTAAAAGGCAGCCAAATTAAAAAACAAAAAGGATTCTAGCCCCCCCACAGAAAATGTGTGAAATAAATATCTCATAATAAAGAAATGTTGTAGCAAGAGAGAGTAGTCTCCATGAAAATATGAAAACGGGGACCAGAACAACTAGGGTTGGCAGTATCCTTCTATCTAACTTTGTCCAGGGGAACAAACAGTGACCCCGAGGAAAGCAAATATGCTTACTAAAGGCAGTACCCTACTCTGAGTCAGAAATTACTCAGTTAGTTTTCTGATATATCTGGCCATACTATCAACCTTCCTTTGTTCTGACTTTGTGCTCACAAAGCAACCAACTGATTTGTATCCACACAGGCTTGAAGATATCTTGAAACCAGGAAGAGCTTCCTGGAGGACAGATGTGAACATTTTGTTGTAAAAAACAGCCCCCAGCATAAAATGATAATTTGATAAGCACTGTGATTAGTCTAAGTCAGATCACTTGAGTCAGCTAGCTTTTTTGGTAGGCTGGGAAAGTGAAATTCCTGGGTCACAAAGCTAAGAACCAGACTTGTAAGGCTGGTGATTTCACCAAGGTAGGGATGATCTTAGGAGATCTTTCCTCACAAATTGGAAAACCGGCTGATCAACTCCTACCCCAGATGACCTCTGTACCTTCAAACTGGACAATATTACCCACATTAGCAGTAAATGTGGAAAAGCGTATACAAAAGAAAACTTTCTGAAAAGACAGAGGCAAAGAGGGCCAGTATAGTATGAAGAGCCCACACTTTGGAGAGAGGATACCAGGATACTCCGTACCTCTACCTTCACTGTAGAATGATAATAGTTACAGTATCTGCTCCTGCCAGAGCACCAGAATTTATACAGACAAATAAACATTGTCTTTCAAGGTCATCCTAAGAATCTATATATTCTTTCCACCAAAAAAAGTTACTATTTAAAATATTTTTTGGTGGGGGAGCATCTGAGTGGTTCAGTTGGTTAAGAATCTGACTCTTGATTTCAAGTCAGGTCTTGATCTCAGGGTTCTGAGTTCAAGCCCTGCAATAGGCTTCACATTGGGCATGGAGACTACTTAAAAACAAAAACAACAAAAATTTTTTTAACCTTTCTTTGGAAATTTCCCTCAGAATCATTTTTCAGGCCACAAAACAAAATCTGTCTCACTTTCCAGGATTCTGCCTCAGTTTGCAGCAATAAATAACCTTTCCCTGTCTAGTCACCCACTTTGGCCATTATACTATGCTGTAAATGACAACTCTGTACAGTTTACAACTGCAAAATGAATCTCCCCAACTCATTGCTCCTTTTCCACTGCCCATGAACATGGCTAGATTCTCTGAACTTCATTGCACCTAGCTCTAGCTCTATTATTTCCACACTGCCACACCCTAGAAAGACTAGTTTGCATTTCTGCTTCTTTATTCCTCCTTAACTACTATCTGCAACCTAACTTCCAATTCCTCTACTAGATTCTTTTGTCAAAGTTCACCAATGGTCTTCTAAGAACTAAACCCAACAGCTGCTTCTCACACTTCATTCTGCATTTCTAGAGCATTTGATCCAATGACCAGCCCCACCTTGCTTGGTTTCTCTGTCTATCATTTCCTCTGATTCTCCTCCTGTTTCTCTGATTACACCTTAATTTGTTCTGATTCCTTTTCTCTGAATGCATGCTTTCTCAGAGTTCTGTTTTGGGGTCTCTTCTTGCTCTATACTCTTTTCCTGGGAATATTCAGTCATTCCATGGCTTAACATAGTTGCCTCTTGAGTCAATCTCTGTAGCCCTAATTCCTCTGGGTTTGAGAGTCTACAGCTTGCAGGACATCTAAATGTAGCTGTCCTTAGATATTTCAAATACCATGTGTCAAAACCTAAACCTATTGTCTCATCTCTCTACCCAGACCTTGGCCAGGGTTACTGGCTAGAACATCTACATGTGGCCTCTCCATGTGATGACTCTTCTTCACAGCTTGGTGACTTGGTTCCAAGAGGGAATGTCCAAAGAGGACCAGGTGGAAGCTGTATGCCCTTTATGACCTAGGTTCAAAAGTCAGATAGTGTCACCTCTGGTATTCACAGGCCCACCCAAATTCTAAGGGAAGGGAACACAGGGCCTACCTATGGATGGGAGAAACTTTACCATCACATTCTAAGAAGAACACTGGGTATGAGTGATCTTGTCACAGCCATCTCAAAAAATGCATTTTGCCATATTACCTTTCTTCTCCCCTATAGTGCTATATAGCTCTCAGAGATATCATTTACTTGGCAGTGTTTTGAGGAGTTACTCACATAAAATACATTTGTGTGGCTCAGGCCATCTTCATCTCTCATCTGGATATTGTTCTGTATGCTTTTGCTTCTTCACTTCTAAGCCACCCTTCTTAACATTCTCAACCCAAAGTTCTTCCTAAAATTAAATCATCATAATAATTATAGCTAACTTTTATTGAACACTTACTGAATACCAGACACTATGTTCAACCCCATATAAGCATTAACTCATATAAATTTTAGAGCAATGCTAAAAGCTAGGCCTTATCATTACTCCATTCAACAAATAAGGAAAATAAGACCTTGAAAGTTAAAATAACTTGTCTAAAGGAGTCTACACCTAAATCATGAGGAGCTAGGGTTGGTACCAGAAAATCTAACTTCAGAGCATAAAATCTTAGCACCTATACTGGCTCCCCTAATTCCAAATATGTAATTTCTTGGGGCACCTGCCTCACTCATTTGGTAGAAGTGAGACTCTTGGTCTCTGATTTGTGAGTTCAAACCCCACAATGGGTGTAGAGATTACTTAAAAAAAAAACCTTTGAAAAGTCTCCTCTAGATCCTTTCATTAACATTTTTTTATTTTTCATTAACATTCCTTTCATTAACATTTTTTTACATTGGTCTTTCCCCTCCCAGCCTAGTCATTCACCTTAGCTTTTTAAAATCTCTTTACCTTACAATCTGGTCATGCTTGACTTTTTCCTATTCCTCAGATATTCAGCTTAATGCCCTTTGATTTTGCTCATCCTTATATCTCTTCCCAAAAAACTATTATCCTATTTTTATGGCTTTTCAAGACCATAATAAGCCTCACTCCTACTATGAAGACTTCATTCATCCACCAATGCTAACACTCTGCCTTGTGCAAAGCAGGTGCTCAGTGGAAATTGTTAGGCTGAAGAGTATTATATACATGCCTCTACGTAGGAATTTTTTTTTGCAAATTAACATATATATATATATATTTATTTATTTATTTATTTCTTGGACTTCTACTATCAGAAACTAGAGAATAGCAATACTTGGCACCAGAGCTGGGATCTGGATCTGATTCTTCTGTGGAAAGGCTCAATACCCTCTCCATTGGGTCATTCAGATGTTGTGACCATTTCATAGAAGCAAATAAAAATAAATACAGTAAGTTAGATGTTTTGATAAATTATAATATTTTATATCATATAAAGTACAAGGGAATAAAGGGAATGATTATTTTTGCTTTAGTGGGATCGCTTCAGGAGAGCAAAATAAAACAAATTTTAGAGACAGTGTAATAGTGGGAATGTGCACAGGATGTCCAGGTAAATGACAGTGAGAAATACAGGGAAGGATTGATGTAGGCAAGTCCGAAGAAATGAGTTCAGGAAAATTTTAAAGGGCTTTAAAAAAAAAACAAAACTGTGTTAAGATGTACAGACTTCATTCAGAGGGCAATGAGAAGCCATCAAGAGTTTCAAGTGGATAGATGTCATGGTAAGATCTGCATTTTAGAAAGATCACTCTAATGTAGTGTGGGAGGTTGAATGCGAGAAGAATGAGCCAGGAGATAGGAACCGCTACGATGATTCAGGCAGTGGGTGTGGAGAAGAGATGGATGTGAGAGACAGTCTAACAGAACGTAAAATTCTGCCTTATTAATTGGAGAGATTATGGTGACAAATGCAAGAGAAAAGGAATAGCATGCAGGAGTGCATGCATATTGACCCATCCATGTACTCGGTTTATTACTTACTCTTTAAGCATAGCACCTTGAAAAACTGCAGATTATTAATTTTATCCAAATTGCTCATGTTCTGTGATTACTCATTATTTTAGACTAGTTCAGAATTTGTAATGATGGTAATTGGTGGGTAAAATTTAACTTGGCCCCATCTTAGAAAAGAAAGGAAGGAAGGAAGGGAAGGAGATATATTTGCTAGTTTTATAAATCAGACTGTAAGAAAATTTTCTTCTGAAAACAGCAGTTTTGAGCCTTTAAAAAACCATGTAAATACAAACAAATATGACACAGTTCACTTCCACTCCACACAAGGAGCCACATTGCTATGTTCCACCCTGTGTTCCTCACCCAAATATCTCTTCTCTGATTGTCAAAGAACAACTGGGAATAATCTTAGAGTTATTAAAAAAACTATGGGGCTAGAGGGAAAGAAAAAGAAGGAGCAGCAATAAGCAGTGACAGAGTGAGGAGCTGCCAATTCCTTACTGCAGTCTGCTAAACCTTAAGCTCTTTCTCCCTCACTATCTAAATCTTTAAAATTTGCTTTGTCATGTATCCAGAAATTCTATCAATTAGCAGTTCCTTTGGGTTCACAAACATCTGTTAAAAAATCCAAATACTGCAGGGATTGTTAAAGTCAGGTTAGTCATCCTTAGATTACTGTGAAGGGTGGGCATTTGGCTTAGACCCTTTAACAGGGCAGAAGTAGAACACATAGAAAAAGGAGTAAAAGCAAAAAAGGTTGGAACTTTGTACTTTATTGCTCAGATAAGAGAAAGAAATATCCTTTCTTCTTTCTTCACTTCTGTATCTCATTATTGTTCCTAGAACCAAAATTATGATGAGGCCTCTTAGTATAAATTTGGGCACATTATAACTCAAGTATGCTGCCATAATCAAGAATTATGGATTTCATCTTAAATGTCACTTCTTAGACCCTTTATTGGGGGTCTCAGAAGGAGAAGAATGAGAGAAAGGTGTAGAAAACATTTTTGAAGAAATAATAGCTGAAAACTTTCAAACCTGGGGAAGAAAACAGACATCTAGGTTCAGAAAGCACTGAAATGATGAACTCAAAGAGGTCCACATCAAAACACACAATAATTAAAATGCTGAAGATAAGGGGTGCCTGGGTAGCTCAGTTGGGTAAGCAACTGACTCTTGGTTTTGGCTCAGGTCATGAGCTCATGGGTCGTGGGATCGAGCCCTGCAACAGGTTCTGCACTCAGGGGGGAGTCTGAAGGTTTTTTCCCCTGTACTCCTCTCCCCATGTACATGCATATGTGCTCTCTCTCAAATAAATAAAACTTTTAAAAAAGTAAAAAAATTAAATGTTGAAAATTAAAGGTAAGGAGAGACTCTTAAAAGCAGTACAAGAGAAACAACTACTTATGTACTGGGAAAATCCATAAGGCTATCAGCTGATTTTTCAGCAGAAACTTTGCAAGCTAGAAGAAAGGGGCATGATATATTCAAAGTGCTGAAAGGAAAAAGTCTACAACCAGGAATACCCTACCCAGCAAGGTTA
Organism: Mellivora capensis; assembly: GCA_004024625.1. Taxonomy (NCBI): domain Eukaryota; kingdom Metazoa; phylum Chordata; class Mammalia; order Carnivora; family Mustelidae; genus Mellivora; species Mellivora capensis. Next base: position 43,219 of record PISX010011762.1, read on the forward strand.
TCATTCAGAATTGAAGGAGAGATAAAGTTTCCCAGAAAAATAAAAGTTAAAGGAACTCATCACCACTAAACTAGCCTTATGATATTAAAGGGATATTTTCAAGCAGAAAAGAAAAGGTTATAATTAGAAGAAAACTATGAAAGGAAAAAAATGTCATAAGTAAAAGCGAGCATATGCAGTAAAGGTAGTAGATCACTTATAATGCTAGTGTGAAGGTTAAAAGACAAAAGTGGTAAAATTAATCAGACCTCAGAAAATTAGTTGAGAAGACTCACAGAATAAAAAGATGCAAAATATGGCAACACACATATAAAACATGGAGGCAGTAAAAAAGGAAGTTCATTTAGAAAGTGTTGAAACTTAAGTGACCATCAACTTAATATAGGCTGCTGAATGCTTAGAATGTTATTAACCACAAATCAAATATTAGATGCCCCCCCCAAAAAAAAGAAGTGGGGGGACAGAGAGAAAGAGAAAGGAATCCAAGCATAAAACTAAACAAAATCATCAGTCACTAGGAAAGAAAGCAAGAGAAAAAGAAAGGAACAGAGAAGTACAAAATAACCAGAAAACAATTAACAAAATGGCAATAAATATATACCTATCAATAATTACTTTAAATGTAAATGGCCTTCAATCCTCCAATCAAAAGCTATAGGGTGATGGAATGGTTAAAAAGAACAAGACCCATCTATATGCTGCCTACAACAACTCATTTTAGACCTAAGGGCATATACAGACTAAAAGTAAAGGGATAGAAAAATATTAACCATGTAAATGGAAGTGAAAAAAAGGCTGGAGTAGCAATACTTACATCAGACAAAATAAACTTTAAAACAAAGACTATAATAGGAGACAAAGAGGGCATTACATGATAAAGGGATCAATCCAACAGGAAGATAAAACAGTTATAAATATCTATGCACACAACATAGGAGCACCTAAATATATAAACCAAATATTAAAAGACATAAAGAGAGAAACTGACAGCAATACAGTAATAGTAGGGGAATTTAACACTCCACTTACACCAATGGACTGATCCCCTAGAGAAACAATGAATAAGGGAACAGTCGTTTTAAATGACACATTGGACCAGATGAACTTAACAGGTATATACAGAACATTTCACCCAAAACCAACAGAATACGCATTCATTTCAATGCATATGGTACATTTTCCCAGGATAGTTCATATGTTAGGCCACAAAATAAATCTTGATAAATTTGCGAAGACTGAAATCATATCAAACATCTTTTCTGACCACAACAGTATGAAAGTAGAAATTAACTACAAAAAAGAAAAAAAATGGGAAAAAACACAAACACGTAGGGGCTAAACAACATGCTACTACACACCACTGGGTCAAAAGAAATCAAAGAATACATGGAAGCTAATGAAAATGAAAACACAACACTCTAAAGGTTCTAGACACAGCAAAAGCTGTTCTATACTGGAAGTTTTTAGCATTATAGGTCTACCTCAAGAAGCAAGAAAAATCACAAATAAACAATCAAACTCTATACTTAAAAAAAAAAAAACTAGAAAAAGGAGAACAAACAAAACCCCAAAGCAACAGAATGAAGGAAATAAGAAAAATAAGAGCTGAAATAAATGAAATAGAGACTAAAAATATAAAAGAAAAAAATCAATGAAACCAAGAGCTGCTTCTTTGAAAAGAAAAACAAAGTTGATAAACCTTCAACAAGAATCATCAAGAATAAATGAGAAGACTCATATAAATATCAGAAATGAAAGAAAAGTAAAATCGGACATCACAGAAATGCAAAGGGTTGTAAGACTACTACAAAAAATTACATGCTTGAAAACCTAGAAGAAATGAATAAACTTCTAGAAACATACAATCTTTCAAAACTGAATCAAGAAGAAATAACAAATCTGAAAAGACTGACTGCTACTAATAATGTTGAATGGGTAGTTAAAAACTCCTTAAAACAAAAGTCTAGGATCAGATGGATTCACAGATGAATTCTACCAAATATTTAAAGAAGAGTTAATATACAATGTAGCATATATCTACAATGTAGCATATATCATTCTAAACAGTTTCAGATTATAGTCTAACCAATAAAATAATCACACAGAAATGGCAAATATATGAACTGCCTATTGACCTTAATTTCAGGTGGAATTACTATGGATTTGGTATAAGATAAACCATTTGTCCCCATCATCATTATCACTAACATTTAACAAGAATGTAAATTTGCCAGGAACTCTTCACTATCTCATTTAAACATCATTATCACTCTGTGAAGAAGTTTTCTTGCAACCCCCTATCACAGATGCAATAAGCAAGACTTAAGGATTGTAACAGATGCTTGTAAAGGACCATGCTACATGTTCTAGTATGCTTGATTTCAGGGCATCTTGGATGTATAGTTACATGCATGTAGCAAGGTCCCATATTAATTCTGGACCTTAGCAACTTTCTGCTTTGCTGTTTTAGGAATTTCTTTGAAGCTTTGGGAAATTGCTCAGCCACACAGCAATCTAGAAGTGGGAAGGGGTTGAGACAATGAACTTGGGGTCTACTCTCAACCAATGGGGTCAAGAATCAGTTGGTAAATGCACCAGTATCCCCATGCTGTGATGAGACAGTTCTCACACAGGTCTTCAGAAGGTCCCCAGCAAAAGTAAGTCTCATTTGTCCACAACATTAACCAAGCCATTAATACACCTTTCGTTGACTTTTCTTCCTTCCAAATCTCAATTTTCCTACCTTTGCTTCCTGGGATCACTTCTGAAGTAAATTATGTTCACCCAAGTGCTTGTTTCAGGCTCTGCTCTCAGGAAAACCCAAAATAAGGCAAGATGATTAAGTAATTTGCCCTAAAACAGCAATTTGTAGGGCCAGGAATGGAAGCTACACAGTCTGTTTCTGATACCTATGGTCTTAGAGCCATTCCCACTATGCATTAATATCGTGTCTATAACAGGCACCTGGATGGCTCAGTTGGTTGAGCCACTGCCTTTGGCTCAGATCATGATCCCAGACTCCCAGGATCGAGTCCCGCATCGGGCTCCCAGTTCTGTGGGGAGTCTTCTTCTCCCTCTGACTTTCTCCCTTCTCATGCTCTCTCTCACTCTCTCTCAAATAAATAAATAAAATCTTAAAAAAAATATTGTGTCTTTAAAACCAAGTAAAGAGAGAAAAAAGGGAAGGTGGATATCAAACACAATCTCCATTCTCTTAAAAAAATCGAATATGGTTTTGCCATTTCACATTAAACATCGTGCTGAAAGAACAGCATAGTGTGTACCTGGCCCCTGACCTGGGGAAGCTGGGATCTAATGCCCTCAAGCCCTGTGTTACAGACACCAGTGAACAACATGAAGAGGCAATTTACTAGGAGCACTGAGTCTAGTGGTAAAAGTGTGATATTTACATCTATATCAGGGTCATAAATAAGAACTCATGCAGACTGGAAGATAATATATAATTGGAGTGGCCAAAGGATTAGAGGCAAATTTTAGACAATATTTGCAAGACTGTATTCTGGTTCTGACTCCATTACTAAATATACTGTGTGGTTTGGGACACATTATGGAACCCTTCTGACCTGGTTCTCGTTTATTAAATGATTACAGTACTTCTTACCCTGTCTATTGCACAGAGCTGCTGGCAAGCCCAAGTGAGATACTGTACCTGAGACTTCTTTGAATCACATAAAGCAACTGGCAAGTATAAACTACTATTACAATTTGACACACCACCATCACCAATGTGTATGCTTAGTTCTGCATTTGTTGCATGACAAGCACCATGAACAAACTTTTCAGAAGATGTGTCGTATGTGCCACATATGACCTTCTATGACATTAGTTACAATAGAGTGGAACCAAATGCAGAGCATATCTGATTTTGAGCCTCCCAAAGAAATGGCATTTCACTAACAGAAGCTTCCATATTAATGTAATATGGCATTGAGAATAATGCTATGGCAACGTTTCAGCATACTGCATTCTTTTTCTTGAACGTATTCCAGGGTCAACATCGCTTAGTCAGAGTTAGCTAATTGGTTAAAGACAGGAGTTAACTCCTCCAGACCACTGGGTACCAATTAGTGCTAATTTTGGCTGTAGTGAAGGATGGGCTGGAACCAACCTAAAGACATTTAATGGGATAAATGCCATGTCCTGTTTTTAGAGACAGGGAATTTTAGAAAACGAACATTGGTTATCCTCTCATTGTTTGGGAGAGCCCAATAAATAGCACTATATCTGAACCAACTGAGAAATAGGACAATGACATGAGGCAGTTGGGGATAGAACTACTATTTTATTACTGTTGAAGATGATAATGAACTAACTGGCTTAAATCTGCAGGCAAGTGGGCCTCTCAGTATAGAACCCCACTGGACTGCTGAGGCCTCACTGGGGACTTACCCTCCTCGTAAAACTTTTAGCACAGGGGAGCAGGCCAGGGCATATTCTTTCTGTGGGCTGCCTTGCTCCCAAAGAAAGAGGACAGAGAAAGGCATGAGCTATGGATGTCCATGTTCTCCTTCCAAAATCACCTACCAGATTAAGTCACTCATCTGGAGAGACTGAGTGAGAAGGATGGAGATAGTCCAAGACTCATTCAGGAATGGGGTTTGTACCAGAGAACAATACATCAGGATTGGGGAAAGAAATTCCCATCTGTGTAAAGCACAGAGGCCTGGAGAGAATATATGACCTTTGCAGAATTATACAACAAGTTGATGGCAGTGTCAAGGCTGAACCTCAGAATTATTGTATTTATCTGTACTAAAAAAAATGGAGCAAAAACAGAATGAGAGAGACCCTTTAATTTATTAGTTTTGCACCTTGAAAGGCTGGGGGTTGGAGTTGCTTGGTAAACTACAAACTTAATATGAAACGGTTGGTGGCGCATGTGTCTCTGGAATAATGTCCTGATCACAGAAACATATCTGTTACTCTCCAAAACTTTCTAGAGGATTGTACTCAATTCCATGAGCTACATTTCATTAGGAAGATTGGTAATACGGAAAATACAGAAGAATGTGATCAGGATAGTAAGACACTGAAACAGAACTTCAGTTTGAAAATGCATCACTGAACTCAAAATGGATGAAAGACCTCAATGTGAGAAAAGAATCCATCAAAATCCTGGAGGAGAACATAGGCAGTAACCTTTTTGACACCAGCCACAGCAACTTCTTTCAAGACATGTCTCCAAAGACATGGGAAACAAGAGTAAAAATGAACTTTTGGGACTTCATCAAGACAAAAAGCTTCTGCACAGTGAAGGAAACATTCAACAAAACTAAGAGGCAACCCACAGAGAAGATATTTGCAAATGACACTACAGACAAAGAGCTGGTATCCAAGATCTATAAAAAAACTTCTCAAACTCAACACCCAAAAAACAAATAATCCAGTCAAAAAATGGGCAGAAGATGAACAGACACCTGTCCAAAGAAGACATACAAATAGCTAACAAACACATGAAAAAAAATGTTCAACATCACTAGCCACCAGGGAAATTCAAATCAAAACCACAATAAGATACCACCTTATACCAGTGTGAATGACAAAAATTAACAAGGCAGGAAACGACAAATATTGGCAAGGATGTGGAGAAAGGGGAACCCTTTTATACTGTTGGTGAGAATACAAGCTGGTACAAAGTGGCTACTTTAGAAAATAGTGCGGAGTTTCCTCAAAAAGTTGAAAATAGAGCTATCCTATGACTCAACAAGTGCATTACTAGATATTTACCCCAAAGATATAGATATAGTGAAAATAAGGGACACACATACCCAAATGTTCACAGTAGCAATGTCCACAATAGCCAAGGAGCTGAGATGTCCTTCAACAGATGAATGGATGAAGAAGATGCGGTTCATATATACAACGGAATATTATTCAGCCTTCAGAAAGGATGAATACCAACCATTTGAATCAATGTGGATGGAACTGGAGGAGATCATGCTAAGCGAAATAAGTCAAGCAGAGAAAGACAATTAACATATAGTTTCACTCATATGTGAAACATAAGGAATAGCACAGAGGACCATAGGGGAAGGGAGGGAAAACTGAATGAGAAGAACTCAGAGAGGGAGACAAATCATAAGAGACTATGGACTCCGGGAACCAAACTGAGGGTTTCAGAACAGATGGGGTGGGGGGGATGGGCTAACCGGGTGATGGGTATTAAGGAGGGCACGGACTGTGATGAGCACTGGGTGTTATATGCAACTAATGAATCATTGAACACTGGACCAAAAATTAATGAGGGCGCATGGGTGGTTCAGTTGGTTAAGTGACTCAAGTCCCTCATCAGGCTCCTAGCCCAGCAGGTAGTCTGCTTCTCCCTCTGACCCTCCCGCTCTCATGCTCACTCTCTCTCCCATTCTCTCTCCCTCAAATAAATAAAATCCTAAAAAGAAAAACAAAAACAAAAAACCCACACTAATGATGTACTATATGTTGGCTAACTGAAAATAATAAAAAGTTAAAAAAAAAAAGGCATCACTGAGAAAAGGGAGTGGATTTGTTTCTTTAGGGCTCCAGAAGAGAGACAAAAGAAAGACCAGTGAGGCAAGGTCATACAGAGGCAGTTTTAAGTCAGTGGAGGGAGGAACTTTATAACACACACACACACACACACACACACACACACACACACTTAGCAATGAGTGGGACGCCAACTTGATCATGGCACCCCCTTGTAAAAACTACTGGATGGCTTCCCAGGGCTCTTAGGATGAAGTCCAAGTTCCTTAGGAGAGTTTACAAGGCCCTTTGTGGCAGGCCCTCCTGTTGGTGCCCAGCTCCAGCTTGTCCCTCTTCCCCCCCCCTTACTCAGCTGGCTGGATTCCCACTGACCTTCTTTCAGTCCTGCTGCATAATAAGGTCCCCCCGCCATGTCCCAGTCTTGAACATTCTGGTTCTTCTGCCTGGGTGGTCTTCCTTCTTTTCTATACCAAACTGACTGCCATTCATCCTTCAGGTCTCAATCCTCTGATCTTCATGGAATCCTTCCTGATATCCTGGAGGAGGCCACTTTGCCCTCTGTGCCCTCCATCTTAGCATTTATCTTTACTTTTCTTGCTTGATTTTTAAATAAATGTTTGTTTTGTATGCCCAGGTGGTTCAATCAGTTAAATGTCTGCCTTTGGCTCAGGTCATGATCCCAGGGTTCTGGGATCAAGTCCAACATGGGGCTCAGTGGGGAATCTGGTTCTCCTTCCTCTGTCACTCCCCACTGCTCGTGCTCTTTCTCCCTCAAATAAATAAATAAAACCTTTAAAAAAATGTTTGTCTTCCCTACTCATCTGTGAATTCCATGAGGGCAAGAAGCATATTTTCACCGTCAATATTCCAGAGCCCAACACAGTGTCCAGCACAGATTTACTTAACATAGTCTATTTAGAGAGAAGGGAGTAGAGGTGGGAAGGAAGGAGAAAGGAAGAGACTCCCTGGAACTGAAAGGCTCAAGCAGAAGGAAAATAGCTGAAGATATTCCTACACTGAGAGAGAAGATGGACCCAGATAAAGCTATTCAGCAAATATTTACTAGGCACATATGGTGTTCCAGATGCTACATGCAGATGATACAGTACTGAATCAATCCTGACTCTGATGTAAAGGAAACTTTAGATTCTAAGAGCTGGTGATTAAATGAAGCAAATCCATTTAGTACAGTAAGATGGAAAAAAGGCAAGAAAAAATGAAAATGTATGGCATTCTGCACCAGGATTCCATCTTAAATTACAGTCACATCTAATTTCATTAAATACATATGATTGACTTTGAATATTGGAAGTACTTATTCCCAGGAAGCCGTAGCTATAATTAACAGAGAACAGAGAAAGATAATTAAGTTAATATCTCGTGGAAAACAACTGTGAGAATGAAAATAAGGAACCATCCCAGGGATTAAAACTAATCTTTCTTAGTAACCACTGAGTACACACTTCAAAACCAACTGAGTTTGTTTCCATGCAATCCTTCCAAAGAGTTCAAATATGTAAGGACAGAGATGAGAAAAATTTGAATTTCCCCTTTCTAGGATGTTGCCAGTAGTGAAAGTTTTTATTTAGAACCTATTGCTTTTTAAAAGGTCACTTTCGTGTTCTTCTGATAAAAGAATGAAGTCAGACTTGCAGCTCCTTCTGTGAGCAGGGGTAGGCAGAGTAGATCAGGAATTTCTAGGGTAGAGCTAGTTCTGGGCTTAGAAAGGAAAAATTGAACCCTTTGATGATATTCTTTGTGCAATTTTTTTTTCATTTTAATAAATTTAGATTTTAATTTAAAGCAGGGTAAATATATTATTCAATTAAAACTTAAATTGGAGTTACAAGATTATAAATCTTACAATCAAAATTATGCATTATAAATAAGTAAAATGCCAACTATGTACAGTCTTTTGGCAAAAAATATATATTCTGGTTCACACAGAACATATCTCTACATTTAAACTATATCATCACTTATTTGGTCTCAAAGAATTCTGCTACATGAATACGAATAACTTTATTGCATTTTTGTATTCAGAAAATATGAAATTTTCTTCTAATAAAAAAGTAAAACAATAGAAACTTGAATGTATGTCTTTGTGCAATTTTTTATTTTATCCTTCACTTTCTGGCCTATTCAGTTGCTTGGGAGCCTCGTGGAATTTTATGAAACACATATCTGTTCTTATTTACCCTGGAACAAGCTACCCAGAGATGGCCTTGTGAGGAGTAGCTTGAAGGAAACCAGTGCCACAATTCATGTCCTCTGCTCTTGGGACAGACAACGAGCAGCCAGTGCTTTCTCTGTCCACAATGTCTTAACACCTACAGCATATACTCTTGTCCTCTTCTTGTGCATCAGCAAGAGTTTGGTGCCTGGGAAAAGTCTTGTTGTAGTTTAAGATAAGGAACACCAGACCAGACTAGTCTTCATAACCACAGTAAGTAAGTACATTGAGAGAGACTGAAGATTCTGTTTGGGGAGGAGATAATTAATGGAGCAAGATTTTGGAGAAGGGAGGGAAGGGTGGAACACGTGTGTGTTCATTGAACAGTCATTTCCAGACCAAATTCAAGAGGTTCACTAAAAATACTGAGGGATCTCTAACTTGGAAACTATTCAAGTTTATAACTTCTCTCTTGTTTGTGTTTGTTTCTTCTTATCAAAGTAATAAAGTAAAATAATAATTCAAGAAAATTTTGCTGTTTGATTCTCAGAATACTGCCACCATAACCCAAATTTAAACCATACCAGCTTCATTGCATGGAAAATGTTTGAGTTCCCACTGATTGGGTCCTAAATCGATTAGTAGATGTAAGAATCACATTTATAATCTTATAAATGCCTATGTAATGAAATAAACCTGATATAGTACATAATTCATTATTCAGGCATAGCCTATGGGTAAAATGCCTAGACATAATTTGTGCCAAAGCTCAATACTAAAACCATGTGGAAAAGTGGTTGTCAAATTAATGGTGCAGGTACATGAAGCCAACTTCTGTGGCCATCAGAAACCCAAGATTCATTGTCTCATTTTACTATTTTCAAACCAATTAAATGACCCAACTCTGAGAAAATGTGACATTTACTAGGTATTTGAGAGTGGTTAATTTGATTTTTATGTCTTTGACTTTGTACTTTTCCCCCTAACTTTGTATTATGGAGAATTTCAAACATACACAAGAAAGAAGATAATATAATGAAATGTTATATACCCATCATTCAGCTCCGAAATCTTGTTTCACCTACATCCTTACCCATTCCTCCTGCAAATTATTGTGAAGCAAAATTCCAGTAGCAATTTATTACATCTGTGTCAAAGTACTATAATTTTAACTCTTATTACCAGTGCTTACCTCCTGGGATTGAATTATTTAACAGTTATCAAAGATATGCAATAAGAACAATAGCAACAACTTTCTCAATAAATAATTTGTTAATAAAAAGGAATGAATGAAAGGCTAATATTTGTTGGGTGCTTACTGTGTGCCAGGCCTTGGGCTGAGTGCCTTGTGTGCACCAGCTTACTTTACCCTTATAATAACCCTAACCCATAAATGTTATTATCTTCACATTTCAGATGAGAAAAACAAATGTAAGGAGATGAAGGGACTTCCCCTGAGAAAGATACAAATTAAATGAAAATGAAATAAAATTAAATAATATTTTGAATATAGAATAAAAGCAAAGCATGAAGGACACTTGATATTTTACTTGGCTTTAAAATGTAGGCCTTTGAGAATAAAAGTAAATGTGGCAAAACATAAAAATTGGCAAATCTGGGTGAAGATATATGGGGGCTCATATACTATTATTGCAACTTAGTATTTTAAATTATTTCCAAATAAAAAGTTAAAAATTTGAAGTGAGGCCATTTTTTTCCAAACTACCAAATTCAAGGAAGATCTCAACTGACATTCTGCATAATGGGCTAAGATTGTTCTTATATGGGGTCCCTCTGAAATAAGAACTTAAGTCAGACTTAGGTTTATGTCAGTTTTCAGGGGGGTCTTGTTTTGGGGGGGCAGGGTGATCTCAGGAAGCAGAAGGGAAGGAATGAGGAGGGTGACATGGAAAAAGACAAAGACAACCCAGCAATGCATTACCTATTGATCTCTCAGTTCTGCTGGAACCTGTGGTAGCCAGCCTCCAAGGTGGCACCCAATGATACTTACCTCTTTGTAGTCATACCTGTGTGTGTCTTCCCAGACTCTACCAGGGTTGGTCTGAGTAACCAAGAGCAAACATTGGAAGTGATGGCATGTCACTTCTGAATTAGGTCATAAAAAAGACTGGCCCTCCTTCTTTCAGATCACTTGCTCTGGGGGAAGCCACGTGGTGAGGAGCCCCAGGAATAGGTCCCTATGACCGAGTGAAGCCTCCTGACAAAGCCACATGAGTGTGTTGGAAGTGAATCCTTCAGATCCATGCCTCAGATGACTGCAGACTTGGTGGACACTTGGATTGCAGCCTTGTGAAAGACTGAGCCAGCTAAGCTGCTCCCTGATTCCTGAGCTACAGAAACTATGAAAGAAGAAATGTTTGCTATTTTAAATCAAGTTTAAGATAGTGTGTCACACAGAAATGGGAAACTAATACAGGACTCTTTGAGGAATGCCTCAAAAATCTTCCACCAATGATTGGGAGGCTAGGGCATTTATAAGCAAAATCCCAATCCCAGAGTGGGCATTGGAGGTGAGATGCTGTCAACATGCCAGAGCTAAGAGCTGAAATCAGAGGTAGGCTATAGTATGTGAGGTGTGGGCACCAATAAGCATCTACTGAAGTGTCTTATGACAGCAACATTTTTCACTTTGCCAGGACAAGGTACGGGTCTCATATAACAGGAAGCTCTCCTTGGGAAATTTTCCTCTACTTACTATGTTAGTCTTCCAAATTTTGCAAAGTTCCCCTTATAGAAACATTAATGTAGGCAGAACTGGAATTTTTAAAGATTTTTTTTCTCATTAAAAAAGTTATCTGTTATTAAAATATTTTTGAAAATATAAGAATACTCAAAGAATAAAACTTAAAAACACCAAAAAAATAGATGATTCATAGATGATTATTGTTAAAATTTTGTGCCACTTACTATGCTGTAAAAATGTATATACATCTTTATTGAAAACATATTAGTCACAGTTTTATAGACTGCTTTTATCACTAACAAATATATTGAGAACAATTTCCAATGTGAAGTGACACGGCTTTACTAATGAAATCTTAAATACACAATTCAGTGAAAAACAACAATATATCTTACCAAGTTTCAATTATGTTTTCCAGTTTGAGGAAGTTACCAGTTGGAGCTTTGAGCAAGTTAGGGTGTGGCATCATTTATTTAAGCAAACATTAAATAAACCCCATGGCTTGATCCCTACTGAGGCACTCCTAAGTGCATACCAAAATACTTTCTAATTGTGTTTTTCAGTCTCTTTTAGGACTTTTTTATTAAAAATAAAAATGACCTGAGCCAGTAGGTCAGCTTCCTATCTTCATTTGCTGAGCCAAGAGCCTGGCCTTATACTCATTCCATACTTGTTTCTTGACCAGGTGCTCCCTAATGGCCACCTCTATGGGGTAGCCACATACCAGCTCTAAAGCAGTTCTCCCGAATTCAGTGCTGGCTTTCACTAGAAACAAATTTGGGGGAATAAAAATGCATTATACTCCATTAATCTAGAAGAGAGGGAAAAATACAGGTTTGTTTAGTTGTTTAATTCACAAAGGAAATGTATTTGAGGACCAAACATGATTTTAAAGGTTTCATGTGCCCTCAATCCAACAGTCTAATCAATTGACATGGATGTGAGGGGTTTATGACTGGTCTACCCAATCTGGGAACCAGGATGGCAAGTGTAAAAGTCATTTGGGTCCATCCAGTCCTGACATCCTCCTTACTAATATCTTAAGGGAATCTGCATAAGGACTCTCGATAAAAAGGTTATTAAGAAAATATGAACTCTAAATGGGACAAACCATACACGATTCATATATAAGATAGGTAGTTAAATGACAATTTTCAAGCAGCATAGAATGTGAGTCTGATGTTAACTGTCCTGTTAACAGAGGACATACTGTTCTGTGCTTCTGTTCTGCTCCAAGTCCAAATCTTCCTCTTTTTCTACTGGGTCAGTTCCTATGCCTCTGACTCCTGTTGTACCCTTCTATATTCTAGATGGGTCCATATATACCAGGGATAGAACTGTGAAAAAGAAACTTTCTCAGGGCACCTGGGTGGCTCAGTGGGTTAAAGCCTCTGCCTTCGGCTCAGGTCATGATCCCAGGGTCTTGGGATCGAGCCCCACATCGGGCTCTCTGCTCAGCAGGGAGCCTGCTTCCTCCTCTCTCTCTCTGCCTGCCTCTCTGCGTACTTGTGATCTCTGTCTGTCAAATAAATAAATAAAATCTTAAAAAAAAAAAGAAACTTTCTCATAGTAGACTTCATTCTCACTTCAATTATTCAGAATTTCTGTCTCCCTCAAGGTTCATCAGGGTTATTTCGTTTGGTTTTGCAATTTGTGTCTCTCAAAATACTATTGCCCAATACCAATGTATCAGACTTAAGAGCCTCTTAAATAGTTTCTGTAGCGTGGTAGGAGTGAATTAGAATCTTCTAAGATTTTAAAAGGAGTAAAGAAAATATTCTAGGTTGGATATCCTTGCAATGCACTCTCTTATTATTTAAGTGGCTCTTCTTCTAGAGTTTTCCCTTTGTTCCAATACAAATTCTTCCATTGCAACTGCTTGAGAGGACAGAGGTCAACCACATAGAGAAGAGTTCTGCAGGCTAACTCTGTATGGATTTTACAGGCAAGGGTCTGGTTATGTGAGTTTCAAAACTTCCTTGAATGCTTTTAGTTTACACAGTTTGAAAACTTTACCATAGTTTGGCTATTGTGGACATTGCTGCTATAAATATTCAGGTGCACATGCGCCTTCAGATCACTACATTTGTATCTTAGGGTAAATACCAGCATAATCTTGACAACAAAATGTAAGATGACACAAAGAGAACTAAAATTTAGACCAATTATTATCTAAAAACACAGGGAAAGTCTTAATAAACTGAATCCATAAACATTATTACAAGTGTTATAATGAGACCAAGCAGAGAGAGTCAATTATGGTTTCGCTCATTATGGAGCATAAGGAATAACACGGAGGACATGTGGAGATGGAGAGGAGAAGGGAGTTGGGGGAAATTGGAGGGGGAGACAAACCATGAGAGACTGTGGACTCTGAGAAACAAACTGAGGGTTTTGGAGGGAAGGGGGGATGGGAGGTTGGGTAAGCCTGGTGGTGGGTATTATGGAGGGCACGTATTGCATGGAGCAGAGCACTGGGTGTGGTGCATAAACAATGAATTCTGGAACAATGAAAAGAAATTTTTTAAAAATTAAAAAAAAATAAGACCAAGTAGTTTTTATTATACAATGCAAAAACAGCTTAATAGGAAAATTTGTTAATATAATTTATCATTCTCAGCGGGTCAAAATAGGTAAGTCAGGTGACAATATTGTTTATAGCAGCCATGTCCACAATAGCCAAACTATGGAAAGAACCTAGATGTCCATCAACAGATGAATGGATAAATAAAATGTTGTGTGTATATGTATACAATGGAATACTACGCAGTCATCAAACAACAAAAATCTTGCCATTTGCAACGACATGGATGGAACTAGAGGGTATTATGCCAAGCGAAATAAGTCCATCAGAGAAAGACAATTATCATATGATCTCTCTGATAAGTGGAATTTGAGAGTCAGGACAGGAGTTCATGGGGAGAAGAGAAGGGAAAAATGAAACAAGATGGGACCAGGGAGGAAAACAAACCATAAGAGACTCTTAATTTCAGGAAACAAACTGAGGGCTGCTGGGGGGCAGGAAGGGATAGGGTGGCTGGGTGATGGACATTGGGAAGGGTATTGCTATGGTGAATGCTGTGAATTGTAACCAAAAAAATAATAATAATAAAGGAAAACTTTTGTGGATCTCAGAAAGTAAGAAAAAAGCCCAAGACTTTTTAAGGTTTCAGTTAACACAGGATAAATCCTGAATGTGTATATAGCATAGAAAATGACAGAGAATAAAAAGGTATTTACTCTTGAACCAAAAAAAAAAAAAAGACAGTAAGACCAAATGAAATTCCAAGGCAAATTAAAAAATTTTAATTCTATTTAAATTGCTTCAATAATTCTGAAACTAAACATTTGATTTCCATGAGGTCATCCTCTTTGGATTTCTACATTGCAAAATACTGCTAAAAACTCCACTGCGTCTGTGAGCTCCTATGAGCTGACCACACGGACTAAGCATATGATTTTCCTAAGAATGATTCAGAGGCCCCTTTGGAAAAAGACATGCTCCCACCAAGCACAAATGAAGATGACATGAATTGTCCACTGTTTCTGCCAAGCCCCCAAATTGTAAGAGGACCCAAATCATTAAAATTAAAGGTATCTCTTTATCAATTAAATTAAGCAAGAGACAGGAAAGTCAAATCAGAAACACGGATTTTTTGATTAATTCTACTGTAGCAACAGAATTGCACATGGTTCTCCAGGAGTCAAATAAAATGGAAATCTATGTTTACAGTACTCTAAAATCCACATAAAGCTGAGAATCATATGTTCACAAGAAATAAGCCATACCACCAATTAAAACCTAACATATCCAAGCAGATAATTTATCTTTATTAACTTAAAAAAATCCTTCAATGGCAATTGAATAATGGCAAAAATGAATGGTTATTACTTTGGGGGATAGTGGCACTTGAACTACAACTGGTAGGTCTGAACAGTTTTTGCTCAGGAGAGCAGATGATCTAAATTAATTCCCATGTACTTAGTAACCAATAAGCACGTGTCTTGCACCTACACATGATTCTCATTCCTTAAATATGAGACAAATGTTTACACATTCCTCTTAAGTTATGGAACCCAGAATAGCACCATTTGTTGGTAAACATATGATCAACACTGAACTTCCACTTCCACACAGGAAAGCAAACATCTGAAGTAAGTAGGAACCTGAAAATCAATTTGAGGAGCCAGGCCCCAGAGGTGGGTGTCCCTACTGTCTCTGAAGGAAATGTTTGTGGAGGGAAAAATAGAAACTTTTGAAGTGCGAGTATATGTCACTATACAACAGTTTGGTTAGTCTAATGTAGCTATTATTAATTAAAACATCCTGGCCTTCTTCCATAATTTCAAATTATTAAAAAATATTTTTTCTGATAAAATATAGGTTTGGCCAAAAAGAAAATTTTATAACAATTCTCTTCCACAAGAAACACTGCATTTTCCTGAAACTATATCTGAATTTGTTCAGTGATGTTTTATACTCCCAGCGTCTATGATGGATGGACTTTGTTCTTTTTTAAGTTTAAACACATCATCCCAGCTTGTTTCTATATTCTTAGTTTTTGTCTCTTCATTGGAAAATACTGGTATCATTACAAGAGTAAGAGTTTTAGAATCAGATAGACAGATCTCACTTTGAGTTCTGCAACTAACTACCTAAGGAACCCTGAGCCAAATCCTTAACTTCATGGAGCCTAGTTTGTTTGTTTTTTAATTTGTAAAATGGGAATAATAATTAACTTAAAGGGTCGTAGTAAAGATCAAATGAGAAAACATACATGAAACCTTTAATGGCTTCAAATGTCCTTGTGTCTTATTCAACGAATGGGAGATTTTCCATTTGTATGAGGTAACACAGACAACCTCAACCTAAAAATTAACAGTTGCCTAGATAATGAGGGAACATGTAAATATTCATTTGAAAATTACTGTTTTCATTGCATATATGCAAACTAAAAATTAAATACAGCATATATTAGACTTCTAATAACAGGGTCTGAGAAGACTGTAATTTAATTTTAAGCCTCATTCCTCCAGAGCTTATCGAAAATGGAGTTAGTACAAAAGTTAGAATGTGAGTCCAAATAAGTTTTGTTTCTGATTCTCTGCCGGAGCCCCATCCAGAAGGACATAGCATGGCGACAATATACAAAGGCCATAATTTGTAATCTTCCTTCACTGGTCACCACCTGACATTCTAGGAAAAGACATTTCTTCTTTTGAAGCATACAGTGAATGATAATCCATAAAAGTTACTGAAAAGTATTTTATAAATATATATGCCTGATGAAAATTATCAGTAATTGGGAAATATTTATTTAGCATGTGTGAGAGACTGTAGGAAAGATGAATGAGATATGATCTTTGCTTTGAGGAAACTTCCGTCTGATTTGGAAGACAAGACTTGCTCTTCAAATTGATCTCACTACATTCTGAAAAGTACAAAGATCTATTTTTTCAAAGATTTTATTTATTGGGGCACCTGGGTGGCTGTGTGGGTTGAGCCTCTACCTTCGGCTCGGGTCATGGTCTCAGGGTCCTGGGATCAAGCCCCGCATCTGGCTCTCTGCTTGGTGGGGAGGCTGCTCCCGCCTCTCTCTCTGCCTGCCTCTCTGCCTACTTGTGATCTATCTCTCTCTCTCTCTCTCTCTCTGTCAAATAAATAAAAATAATTTAAAAAAGGATTTTATTTATTTATTTATTTGACACAGAGAAAGAGACAGCAAGAGAGGGAATACAAGCAGAGGGGGTAGGAGAGGGAGAAGCGGGCTTCCTGCTGAGCAGGGAGCCCAATGCAGGGCTTGATCCTAGGAATCTGGGATCATGACCTGAGTTGAAGGCAGACACTTAATGACTGAGCCACCCAGGTGCCCTGATCTATTTTTTTTTTAATAAACTAAATTCATGTAAGGAGAGCTTGACATGTTTTGCATGCCTAATATGTGCAAGGCAATGGGCATATACTATGTCATTAATCTTCACAGCAGTTCTATGAAGCAGATATCATTCTTCTCATTTTGTAAGTAAGGAAACTAAAGCATACAAACAAGATGACTTGGATAAGGTCATATACCAGGAAGTGTCTCAAGAAGCCAATACATGTCAATGACTCTGTGTCCAATGTCTATGCTATTTTCATTACCACTGGATGGAAAACAGAAAAAAAGAAATTGTGAGATTGAAAGAAAAAATAATTTGTAAATGTTTGTAGTTTCTTGGATATGAATGATACTAATGTCAAGACTTTATTGATAAAACCATATAGTGCCTTTACTGAATTTTAATGATATCTTTCATAAATGAGACAAAGTAGGAGCATCCGGAAACAGAGATCCAGTTAAATATGGTGAAAGAATCAGATTAGTTTATCCACCTATTTAAAAAGACTCAATAATTGGAATAAATGTATTACTCTTCTTTTACACAATGTTTTTAATGTTGGCATTTTATATTTTGAAGGCCACACGGTGGGGGGGAAGCATTATGCCAGAAGACATGGATTTGATTTGTAGTTCCCAAATTATTGTGGTATGATCTTGGGAGCTCATTAATAATTTTTAATCTTATATGAGTATTATTATCTACCTACTTCATAGACCCAGCTATTTACCCACCCATCCATCCATTGATTTAATTATTCAATATACATTTTTTGAACATTTACTAAGTCACTGGAGACACTTCAGAGTTAAACTAGACTCAGTCTCTTCCTTCAAGAAACCCACAGCTTGAAAGAGAGACTGATGGGAGTATAAAGGAATGTAGTTAAATGTGGTAGGTCCTCTAGAGAAAACCTATCTGGCCACATTGGGCAGAAAAGAGAGGTCACTTCTACTTGGTAAGAGATGGACTGGATGGACATCTTACTGGCACCCAGAGGTAGGACAGGCATCAGGAAAGAGGTGACACTTGAGCTGAGTCTTGATAAAGTTCAAGTGATTTTTCCCAGTGAATCTAGGGTGTAATGTGGGGAAGGGTGTTCCAGCCACAGGGAACCACATAAAGAAATACTCAAAGATATGATATAGTGTGGTAGTCAGCAAATTACATGAAGTTTGATTTAGCTGAAATGTGGGGTGGGAGGATGATACAACTAGAGATGGGACTAGAGAGGATAATTTGCCATGCTGAGAATGTTTATTTTTATTCTGTGGGTATCAGGAAGTCTTTAGCAATCTACAAATGGGAGTGAAATGGTCAGATGTGCGTTTGAGAGAGACTATGGCAATAAAGAATTAGTATGAACATATTGTAAGAAAACATATGAAGACCCTTTGTAAACTGTAGGTCACTATATATATATTTGACTTTATTCTTAGTTCAGTAAGTCATAATTTGCTATATTATACACCACGTGTGATTGATGAAACATGAATTCTATGTAACTATGTGTTTATTTAAATAGATAAACCTATGAAACAAAGTATTTTTATTTAATCAGAAGTGAATTCATAATAAATAACTAAGGAAACTTCTAAAAATTCTACCTTGTTCTAGAACACTTATCTCAACAAAACATGTTACTGGTGAAGGTCCCTAAAAAGACTAAATCAAAATATTGATGATCTTTGAAAATAACTAAGTGAGGTGAGGATATGGAGAAACTGGTACCCTTGGGGTGCTTTGGTGGCTCAGTCAGTTGAGCGTCTGACTCTTGATTTCAGCTCAGGTCATGATATCAGGGTCCTAGGATGGAGTTCCACATCAGGTTCTGCATTCAGCAAGGAGTTTGCTTGGGATTCTCTCTCTCCCTCTCATTCTACCTTCCCCTTGCTCATCATGTTCTCTCTCTCTCTCTCTCCCTCCCTCCCTACCTCCCTCTAAAATTAATGAATAAACCTAAAAAAAAGAAAAGAAAAGAAATTGGAACCCTTGAACAATGTTGGTATGAATGTAAAATGGTGCAACCATTATTTCCTCATTTCCTCAGAAAATTAAAAATACTATCTAGCAATTCTACTTCTGGGTATATACCCCAAAAATTTGAAAGCAGGGTCTTATAGAAACAGTTGTACACCCACATTCATAGGAACTTTACTGGCAATAGCCAAAAAGTAGAACCAGTCAAAGTGTCCATCAATGGATGAATACATAAATAAAGTGTGGTATATCTGTACAATGAACTATTATTCATTTCTTTTAAAAAAGGGAAATTTAGAGGTAGAAACTAGAGATACAGTAGAACGTATCAATGAAACTAGAAGCTGGTTTTTTGAAAGAATCAATAAGATCGATAAACCATTGGCCACACTAATCCAAAAGAAAAGAGAGAAAGCTCAAATTAATAAAATTATGAATGAAAAAGGAGAGATCACAACTAACACCAAGGAAGTAGAAACAATCATCAGAAGTTATTATCAACAGTTATATGCCAATAAGCTAAGCAACCTAGATGAAATGAATGCACTTCTGGAAAACTATAAACTCCCAGGAAGAAATTGACAACCTGAATAGACTGATATCTAGTAACGAGATTGAAGCAGTGATCAAAAACCTCCCAAAAAACAAGAGCCCAGGACCTGATGGATTCCCTGGGGAATTCTACCAAACTTTTAAAGAAGAAATAACACCTATTCTCCTGAAGCTGTTTCAAAAAATTGAAGCAGAAGGAAAACTTCCAGACTCTTTTTATGAAGCCAGCATTACCCTTATCCCCAAACCAGGCAAAGACCACAACAAAAAGGAGAATTTCAGACCAATTTCACTGATGAATATGGATGCTAAGATTCTCAAGAAGATCCTAGCAAACAGGATCCAACAGCACATTAAAAAGATCATCCACCATGACCAGGTGGGATTCATCCCTGGGTTTCAAGGGTGGTTCAACATTTGCAAATCAATCAGTGTGATAGAACAAATCAATAAGAGAAGAGAGAAGAACCACATGGTCCTCTCAATTGATGCAGAAAAAGGATTTGACAAAATCCAGCATCCGTTCCTGATTAAAACGCTTCAAAGTATAGGGATAGAGGGAACATTCCTGACCCTCATAAAATCTATCTATGAAAGACCCACAGCAAACATCATCCTCAATGGGAAGAAGCTCACAGCCTTCCCGTTGAGATCAGGAACACGACAAGGATGCCCACTCTCACCACTCTTGTTCAACATAGTATTAGAAGTCCTAGCAACAGCAATCAGACAACAAAGAGAAATAAAAGGTATCCAAATTGGCAAGGAAGAA
>PISX010011763.1:0-63563 GCA_004024625.1 Mellivora capensis
GCTGATCGAGGAACAGAGCTGAAGTTCTGATTGCCAGTATGTATCTTCAAATAATTGTTTAAGAAGCAAAGCAAATTATTAATGAGTGATGTTTGTTTAGAAGATTCAATCTTTTGAAGTATGGCATCTGTTGGAGAAAATAAATAAAAAGAGTTCTTGGGAGTGAGAATGACTAAGAGCTCAGTCTTTGAAACTTACAAACTAGGACTCTCCTCTTGCTGATTTGGTAACTCAGGCAAGTTGCTAATGCTCTTCCAGCCTCACATTCTTTTAGTTATAAAATGAAGATATCTATTTGTTATGGCTTTTTGGTGAGTATTAAGTGAAAATTAAAGTTATTTTTAATAACTTTTTCTCTTATAAAATACACATAATATAACATTTATAGTTTTAACCATTTTTAACTGTACAATTCAGTGGTATTAAGTACATTCATATTATTATGCAAGCATTACCACCATCCATCTCCAGAACTCTTTCATCTTGCAAAACTGAAACTCTATACCCATTAAACACTGACTCCTCATTCCCCTCTCCACCCAGCCCCTGGCAACCACCATTCTACAAATAGTTACTTTTTTATAAATGGTAAGCTCTCAAGAAATGTTAGCTGTTATCCCTCTAGATCAGGCATCAGCAAACTCTAGCCCACAGGCCAAGTTTGGCCAGCAGCCCATTTTGGTAGGGTCCTTGAACTAAGAAAGATTTTTATATATCTAAAGGGTTGTAAAAACAAAACAAAGACAAAATAAGAATATGCCACAGAGTATGTAGCCCACAAAACCTAAACTATTTACTGTCTGGTCCTTTCAAGAACAGAAGCTGACCCCTGTTCTAGATCTGTTGTATGTATATATTTTATCATGGGGTCCTTAAAGAATTTGATTAAAAGTGTGTGTGTGTGTGTGTGTGTGTGTGTGTGTGTACGTACGTACTTGTCCATGTCTGTAGATGTACTCTTCCATGTATCTTATGGGGGTTATGTGAACATCTCTCCTAGACCATGGATTCTCAGTGGGGCCATGTTACCCTAAAGGAATGAAATTGGTTCTTGGAGGATAAAAATCTTAGATATGACAATGATTTGCAGACTTGCAAAGAGCCGCAGTATATAAACAGATACACAATGTATCTTTGGTGTCTTGGGGAGAGGGGCTGGGGTGATTAGAACAAATGTCTAGTTAGGTACTTAGGCTTGTTAGAGAAATGATAATGAAAAAAAGTTTGAGAAACACTGAATTCTAGAAAGCAAGATGTGTGTCTTATTAGTCTTTAAATATACCAGCATTTAGCAGAGGATCTAGAATATTTTCTTCAGTCTGTTAAATTCGTTATAGCATAGTTGAATGAAAGAAGCCTCTGATCTAGTTCAGTGATCCATTCTGTCTAGAAATTGCTTTCACAACAGACTCTGCAGCACTAGAAATTTTTAAGTTCTTTTTAACCTTTAAGAAGTTTGTCAAATGAGGGGTGCCTGGGTGGCTCAGTGGGTTAAGCCTCTGCCTTCAGCTCAGGTCATGGTCTCAGGGTCTTGGGATCGAGCCCTTCACCAGACTGTCAGCAGGGAGCCTGCTTCCCCCTCTCTCTCTGCCTGCCTCTCAACCTACTTGTGATCTCTCTCTCTGTCAAATAAATAAATAAAGTCTTTTGAGAAAAAAGTTTGTCAAATGATTAATCTTTCTGATACAACAAATGGATGTTTCTTATTAGGATAGAATTTTTATTCTTATTTTTTCTTACACTTGTTACTGGCACAGTAAAATGAGCGTAGGTATTAGAGTATAAAGACCTCTAACCATAAACCTCCCTGTAAAGCTCTTTGCAGTTATGTCAACTCTAGATTGAAAAGAAAACACAGATATACCATTATTTTACTTGAAAAAGAAGTCGGACTTAGAATATACAGATTTTGATAGCAGGCCACTGAAATGTCAGGAACTTAGGTCATCCTGATCTCACCTCACATGCAAGGACTATGTCCTAGGTATTTCTGTATATCCCCAGTGCCTAGGACATGGCCGGTGATTAGTGAATGTGTTTCTGATACTGGCTGTACTGGTGATGTGTCTGCACATGCCTCATTGTACCTTGGAGTTGTTTCTACTAGCAGCTTTTCTTAGCCTCAGCCTGTTCTCACTCACAGACTCATTCCTGTAGACACATCCCTCCTGTCTCACTTTGGTCCCTGGTACCAGTTCATCTTTCCACCACTGTTGTAGAGTTTGATGATGACAAAAAGCAGGGGATTGTTCAAACAGCCTTCGTTGCACAGGGAACATTTTCATGGCATAACAAATGCTAATGTAGTAGTGCCCAGCTCTGTGGTTGACTTAAGAATGTAGTGTGGTGGATGGCACTGAAAAGGCCGAGCCAAGATTCATGCCTTCTCTGGGAGCTGCAAGTGGCATCTGGGGAGGGGGACCTTCCATTCCAGCCTGAGGCTCTGAGGGAACAGCCTGGCAATCCAATAGGCCAGTAGTCCTCAAATATCTCTACTAATATTCCCCTTGGGAATCAGAAGCAGTTCACCAAAAAGACCTTTATGAACATAAAACTTGTCTCCTGTTACATTTTTTAAAAACATTTCCATGTGTTTAGCAATGCACTCCATCATATATGTGTTTGCTTTCATAAAAAGATATCAAAAAATAATATAAAACTTTACATGGAATTGATATTCCACAAAAATTAACATTCATCCTGTATCTTGAGCCCATCATTATGGAGGCCTGGGAAGACTTATATCATAGATGGAGAAGCATAGTGAGGCTATCGGTTGGGCACAAACAGATATTAGCCATTGTGGCCAGTCAGATCTTGGGGGTTGAGATGTTTTCACGTGGAGTGGTGAAAACCAAGGACTAGCTGCAGAGGCAGTGGCCTGTGGCTAGAAGGACAAAGTGATAGTCCTCTGGCTCTCCCTGGTTTGTGTCCCAGAGTTTGTGAATCAGTGGCTGGGGTGGAGTCTTTGGGAACCCTTTGTCCTGCCCTCAAAGATGAAAACTCTGTTTGGTGACCATGGCAGTCCCAGTGATCCTGGGTGTCCCCGTCACCTGAAGTTCTACACGTCCGCAGAGTTCCATGCAGCCCCGGAGAGGTCCACAGCGTTCTCCTTGCTGAGGGCCAGGGTGCAGTTAGGCTTTCTCAGAGCAGAGGCACCATTCTCTTTTCAGCTAAGAGTCCAAATGTTCAGAAGCTTCTGGGTGCTTATATTGCCGTAATGGAGCAGGAGGGTCCACTCTTGATTTGCAAGTATCCCACGTGTCTCAAATTTGAATCATATGTATGATAACCCCCAATCTTATAGTCATCGTTTTCTGTAAACCTTCTTAAATGGCCTAGTTTCACCATGACATTTTAGTGGAATTAAACTTGAACTAAAAATTATGTAATTAATTACAACTACTAATTGAGTCAAGCCTGTAACTTGATAACGCAAGGCCCACAGCTGACAGGTGGTTAATCCCTACTGCATAACTTCTTCATATTTGTTCCTTCAGATGGGATTTAAAAGAACAAGACTTTTGGTAAGAAATCTCGAGTTAGTGTCTTATTTGGTGACCAGGCTGGAAAACCAGTGACTTCCACCTTCCAGCTCTCAGCCTGAGGTCCTAGTCTGCCTTCATGGAGGCTCCCCTCTACAAAAGTCCTGCAACCCATGAGTCTTGTGCTTTGACATACTCTAGTCACTGTGTGGACATAGTTAGTCATGCAGCTATTTTCAGATAAGATCAGTGTAGCTGTGCCCCTTAATTTACATTCTGAGCTTCTGATGATGGACTAAAATTACTAGGGAATAACCATTTCTTGATGACTACCTTGTAAGTGCCATGGTGTAGTGGAAAGGCTTCTTTCTCAAATATAATTTTCTATATGAATGAACATGAACTTCTTAAAAACATGATGCATTAGAGAAAGCCATGGTCAGGGCACCTGGGTGGCTCAGTTGGTTGAGCAACTGCCTTCAGCTCAGGTCATGATCCTGGAGTCCCAGGATTGAGTCGCACATCGGGCTCCCTGCTCAGCAGGGGGTCTGCTTCTCCCTCTGACCTTCCCCCATTCATGCTTGCTTGCTCTCATTCTCTCTCTCTCTCTCAAATAAATAAATAAATAAAGTAAAAAGGCCACGGTCAAAAGATTAATGCCAAGCAGAGATGTGAGTAAAACTTACTTCAAGACTATCTGATGCAAACATAATGGTATTGTTGGTCTATTTGAGTGTCTTTGTGGTAAAGAGGAAAGGTTGTAGATGTTGGAGTCAAACAAATGTTGGAAATTAGCTGTGATACTAAGCAGGTTTTTCCAGGGTACAACCAGTTTTTATTCAGAAGAAAGCCGGGGAGGGGGAGGCTAATAAGTCTCTACATCATTAAAAAGTTCCTGACACATGAAGTTCTTGGCACACAGTGTTGTTAGCAGTATTCCCTACTGGGGCACCTCTTCCACTCTTCCCTCCCCAAAAGAAGAAGGAAGGACTTGTCTTACTCTACCTAGTCAGGGTTTAAATTTAGCAAGATCCCAGAGTCAGTACATATATGTTTAAATGGTTATCAGAAATGTGCCCAATATTTGAAATGAGCTGTACATGATTCATGGTTCTTAGCAATCTATATATTCAGCCCAATTCTTAAAAAAAATTTTTTTTTAGGCAATTAATTAATTTCTTAGTCATATATGAACTCCCAGGACCTTATCCCACGAATGCAGCCTGGGTTAGAGGCACTTTCTTGAGCCTTGAATGCTTCAAACCCACTAACCTCATTTTGCACATTTCCCCAAAACAGGCGTGTGTGCACGTGCGCACACAGGCGTGCACACACACACACACACACACACACAATTCATGACCCAATTTGGGGGACACAGTGTTAAAACAAACAAATAAAATTCTTAGAAAGCTGTGAGATGCTTAAAATAGTTTGATTTTTAAATGGTTTAGGAGCTTTTCCCATAAGACGTGGTGCTTGCTGCTATAAATAGAGGCATGCATGTGTATTCAGAGTGTCCTCTGGAGTCCCAGTGCTTAAGAGGATCAAGAAGTCAGTTGTATTATCTTGGTATCTAAAGTCCAGTGTGAGATTTTAACCTTGTTAACTCCATACTTTAAAAAATAACCATAACTTCACAAAACGTGTAAGTCCAGTGGAGACTATTTCACATGAGCAGTTTTCAGATGTCTTGTCACTTTCCTTTATTAAAAGCAAACAGCTAGTTCCCCTCTCCCCAACCACTATTTTCATCACCATCAGGATTTTTCTAATAGGCTTTGATAGTTGTTAAAGTTGGGAGATGGGAGGATGGCCTGAGCCTGTGCTCTTGGGACTCCAGCCTGCTCTGGGTCTCCCCTTCCTGACTCACCAAGGACAACAGTTTTGGATCATTTCAGTGGGTCTGAGCTTGCCCTTGATCTTCTCCTCTACTCCTGCCCTGTGAATCTTGGACTTGCTTAGCCAGCCCCCACAATCACGTAAGGCATGCCCTGCAATAAATCTTAATGCATAAAAAATTAAATAAAAGTTGGGAGAGATATATATATATATTTTAAGATTTTATCTATTTTTTTGACAGGGAGAGATCACAAGTAGTCAGAGAAGCAGGCTCCCTGCTGAGCAGAGAGCCAGATGCAGGCCTCGATCCCTGGACCATGATCCCATCATGAGATCATGACCTGAGCCGAAGGCAGAGGCTTAAACCACTGAGCCACCCATGCTTGCCATATATATATATATTTTAAATAAAAAATTATATTATCATATTATATATTAATTATATTAATATTATAGATAAATATATTTTAAAATGTAAATTAGAACAGATAAATTTTTAAAAACTCTAATTGTCAGAATTCATCCTTTTTAATTTATGAATGGAATATGGTGGTAATATTACTTTCTCCAGTCTCATCTCCTTGGGTTGTTCAAGGCAAGGTATTAGAAAAGAAAAGAAACTAAAAATAATTGGACATGAGATCCCCAAAGTGTACATATTATTGAACTTTAATATTTCTCCTCAGAGTTTCCATTCTGAAACAATCTAAAAACTGCTGGGATATGTGCGCAAGAACCGTACTTGAGTATGGTGGCATTGCCAGTGTAGTATAATTGAAAAGCAGAAGACGTGGAATCACAAATGGAGAGCCCAGGTCTGGCTTTGCCACTCACTAGCTAAAGGGTCCTTCCGCACACCACCCAACCTTTCTAAGCCTGTTTCTTCAGCTGTAAAATGAAGAGAGTGTGTGCTCTGCCTCTTAGGAATTTTTTTTGAGCTATTATTATTATACATAGATTGGTGGGTTATTCATTTAGCTAGACTGCACAATCATTTGTTGAATTAGGGACTGGGACTATGCAGCAATAAAAGCAATCACATACAGAATTTATTTTCAAGTAGCTTGTAGACAAATGAAGGGAATACAAAAATACACAGAAAACAAACACCACACCGCTTGTTTAAAAGATTTTATTTATTTATTTGAGAGGGGGAGAGAGAGCAAACAAGCAGGTGCACACATGGGCAAGCATGGGTAGGGGCAGAGAGAGAGGAGAACAGACTCCCTGCCGAGCAGGGAGTCAGACATGGGGCTCCATTCCCAGGACCCTAGGGTCATGACCTGAGTCCAAGGCAGATGCTTAACTAACTGGGCCACCCAGATGCCCCCAAATACCACTTTTTTTTTAAAAAGATTTTATTTATTTATTTGACAGAGATTACAAGTAGGCAAGAGAGGCAGGCAGGGAGAGAGAGGAGGAAGCAGGCTCCCCGCGGAGCAGAGAGCCCGATGTGGGGCTCGATCCCAGGACCCTGGGACCATGACCTGAGCCGAAAGCAGAGGCTTTAACCCACTGAGCCACCCAGGCGCCCCCCAAATACCACTTTTGAAGACAATTTTTAAATGGTGTAAAATATGCCCGGTACCATCTAAATGCACATGTTCAGCAAAACAGTGAGAAAAAAATGGTCCATCATATATGCAAACAACTAATTTTTAAATTAGTTTAAATACCTACAGTTTTTCAGAGGTCTTTAAAGGTCTTTAAACTTCCTATCCATCTTTCTACAACCTTACCATGATCATAATTTCTTTAGATAAACTCACTTGGTATAAGAAACTATATAGCTGCTTTAAAAATATTTGTCCCACAAATGCATTCTCCTTTCCATAAAAAGCATATAGATCCTCCTGTAAGTCCACATCTGTATTCCCACTTCCCTTCCTCCTTTCCCAAGTGTAACCACTGTTTCCTTTTGATATCTGTTCTTCCATACTTTTCCTCTTCCTTTACTCATGCATATATGTAGCAGAGAAAATACATGATGAAGCATCTGTTTTTCTTTAGTTTTGTTTTAAACAAGTGTTGTTATACTAAGTGGAACATCCTGCAACTTGCTTTTTTCACTCAACAACATGTTCAGGAGAACTTTCCATGATCTGGCTCATTCATTTTAACCTCTGCTTACTATCTGTCCTTATTGTTCACCATTTATTTACTGATGGACAGTCAGATTGTTTTCAATTCCAAATAAGGCTGTCTGTGCATGTTTGCAATATCCTCTTTAAGCATATATACAAATTCTTCATGTATTCTTAGGGTGGATATTGAGAAGTTGGAATTGCTAGGCTGTAAATGATATACTCTAAAATTTGACTAGTTAATGGCAATTTGGCCTCCAAGTAAGATGAACACGATTTTTCATGCTTCAGTTTTTTGCCCAGCTCCTCGGAGTAACTTAAATAGGGAACGGTTTGCAGAGGATAGTGATGGTGGTCTAGAGTAGATCAGTGCTTCTTAAATTTTAATATGCAGACTAATTACCTGAGGGTTTTGTTAAAATGCAAATTATGATGCAGTTTGAAATGGGGCCAAAGATTTTGCATTACTTAAAAGCTCCCAGGTAGTACTGACACTGCTAGCCAGGAACCACATTTTGAGTAGCAGAAATCTAGAGAACAGATTTCATTCCATCTTGTTTCTCCATAGTACCGAAAGCTGCAGTGTTCATGGGTATGTGTGTCCATGCCTCAACACATGGACACAAGCATGTTTCCAGAGGGAGCTATGTTTTGCCATAGTATTTAAACTCGGGCCCTTGAAGGCTAGACCTTTAAGTCCTGTGAACACGTATGGCAAAATGTTGATGGCTGTTGAAACTGGATGATGGGTACACATAGGTTCTTTGTACTATTCTCCCTACTTTTATGCAGAGCATTTTGTAGAAATGCCCATAATATAAACTTTAAAATAAGAGAAAGATCCTTTGAAAGTTGAGTTGCTCCTAAGAATTTTTACCTTGATACATGCTACTATGTCTTTCCTAGATTTCCTCTGGCAGGTGATTGGAAAGTATTCCGTGTTAATCAGTAGTATATTTTGAGTCATGTGAGTTTTAATTTTGATATATCCCAAGTATTTTTAGAAGTTCAAAAACAAGTGCAAGAAGAGCTGTGTTGCATACTTACCTACCTTGTAGCAGCTGCAGTCAGACCCTCCCCAGCATTCCTCATTCAGAGAGGATGTCATGAACTATGACTGACACCATGATCACAGCATGGTAGTGTGTGCGCGTGTGTCTGTGTGTGAGAGAGAGAGCACGATGGTACTGCAGGTACTTTGAGAGGCTCAAGGGTCAGAATGCTTGTGTGCTGGTTGGTTGATGGATACCTGGAACACCGTTGGCAGGATATTGAGGTCTTTTTAGGATTCAGCAGAAAAAAGCTCTGTGATTCATTAGTAGTGGCTGTCGAGGTGTGCTGGATTGGAGAATGATAGCATACATGTTGTCTGTGGTTGGTTGACGGTAGCTCAGTGAAAGCACTTGTTTTATAGTTGAGAAAACAAGGCTCAAAGAATTTCAGTGATCTTGAACTCACAGGTTATGAGGCTCCTGATAGGTTTGTGGTTAGTAGAAGAGCAGGTGCTATGATCACTAAGCCTCCTGATTCCTAGTCCAGTTCCCTTCCTGCCATTCTACCCTGATGATGGCAATCTAATTATGCTCAAGGTTCTTCACTTGTTGAAGGAACTTGGTAGAGTCTAGGAGCCATTCACCTTTTAACTGGGTGATGTTGGGCCAATCAGTTAATCATAAAGAGGAGTGTTTCTTCTTACAGAGGTATCGGTCTTTTGCTGAACTTGCACTTCTGATTCAACTCTCTGGTCTCACTTGGCCTGCATAGTTCTATTCTAATCCTCCCTCCTTCCCCCACCTTTATTTCCTAATCTGATTCCCTGTTTTCTTGCTCTGGTTTATTTGTTTCATTTTTATTTCTCTGCTTTATTGTATGTCTTTACCACGAGCCGCCTCAAATATTTGTGAAACAGATGGTATATGAATAAAGAACATTGGAATGTTTGAAGAAGTTGTTATTGACAAGGCTGATGAGGATGAAAATAGTGTCCTAGTTCTGAGAAGACGTTGGTGTTTGTGGTGTCTGGTCTCTTTTTCTTCCTGGTCGTCTTTTCTCCCTAATGGATCCATCTTGGTCACTTCCACTTCTCTTTCTCTGCGGCTTTGGCTGCTTCCCAAGCAGTGACATTTCCAACTCTGTCTCCAGCCTCACCTGAATTTACAGATATACACCCATATTTCTGACTTCCCTCTTCAGATGGCTCCATCTGAATGTCCCACAGGTCCCTCAGCTCAAACGAAGCTCTCATCTCCCAAAACCCCCAAACCTTCCTCTTCCTGAATTTCATTGACCCCCACCATCTACCCCATTTCTCCAATCAGTCACCTGTACTCTTTACTTTTTATCTTCCGTAATCTACCACATCAGATCAGCATCTAAGACCTGCGACTTTACCTTTTTACCCAATTTTTGGGTCTATTCACTCTACTCCATCCTTTCTGTCTCCTTCTTCTTTTGTTCCCCCATTCCAGCCCATTCTTTGTCCTAAAGTCAAAGGTCTGCATTTCTCTTCAGGCTAAGGTTCAAGTTACCTAGGCCTTTCATACACTTGCCTTTGCTTATTGGTCTTATGTTTTGCCATTCCCCAACCTTTCCAGAATGACCGTTTCTTTCCTCTTCCTTTGGTGTACTCCAGTCTGCCTTTTAAGACTTGGCTCTTCTCCCTTTATTGGATGTCTTCAATCTTCTTGATTCTCACATACTCTACACATCTCTGTGGTAGATCTTACCACTCTGTGACATATTGTCATATGTGATTGGATGCTGTTTGAGGGTCTGGATTGTGGGTTTTGAGTCTGTATCTATTGTGTTTAACAACACACACATGACACACATGGTGAGCGCTCATCAAAATGTTTGTTGAAGGGATGCCTGGGTGACTCAGTCGGTTAAGCATCCAACTCTTGATTTCGGCTCAGGTCATCATCCCAGGATGGTGGGATGGAGCCCTGTGTTGGGCTCCGTGCTCAATGTGCAGCCTGCTTTTCTTTTTTTTTTTTTTTTAAGATTTTATTTATTTATTTGACAGACAGAGACCACAAGTAGGCAGAGAGGCAGGCAGAGAGAGAGGAGGAAGCAGGCTCCCCGCTGAGCAGAGAGCCCGACGCGGGGCTCGATCCCAGGACCCTGAGATCATGACCTGAGCTGAAAGCAGAGGTTTTAACCCGCTGAGCCACCCAGGCACCCCAGTGTGCAGTCTGCTTAAGATTCTCTCTCTCCTTCTGTCCCTCCCTCTCTAAAAATAAAATAAGAAATAAAATAAAATAAAAATAAAAAGTAAAATGGTTTGCTGAATGAAGGCATTGCATTCTTTTGGAGAACTCTTTTGGAGAACAACATGAGTCACAGCACATCACATCAACAGTTATTACCACTATCACTTATTGAGTTCTTACCTGCAAGGTACTGTTCTGAATGCACAACCTTTGGTGGTCAGTACTGTTACTATCCTTATTTTACAAATAAAGAAACTGAGGCACAGAGCTTAAGTAACTTGGTAGAGTTTACCCAGACATAAATGGTGGAGCCAAGATTTGAACCTAGGTTCCCTCTTGACCATCTTATATATACTATGAGACTTACTTATCTGTGGAAAGGCAGAGTTTTAGCCAGGAGTTATTTTTTGAAGTCACTTCTGCGTTTTCAGTCTGTAATTTTGCAGTAGTAGAGGAAAACAAGATGGTGTTTGAAACTTAGTGAATGGCACTGATATCCTGTGAGCCCCTGTATAACAGGCTCCTTGCTTCCCTCCCTTCTGCTCTGGACCCTTCACACTCTCCTCAGCTGTGTGAAATGGAATAAAGAAGTGGCCACAATTCTTTGCTTTTGTAGAAAGCACACATTCTGGAGCACCTCCAGAAAACTGTGTTCAGCACTTTATTAAGGAGAGGTAGAGAGTGGCAGGCAGCCCTCACCCCAGCATATCAAAAGAAATTTGTTTCTCCCCTTAATCAGCAAACTCAGGACTTCCTGGAAGGGAGGGCCAAAAGTGAGAAGTCTGAGATAATGAATGGAGCTGGACAAGTATTTGCTTTTGTCAGATCACTTACACAAGTGTGCTCAACACATTACAAGTATGACAAAGGGCTTTTAGAGCCCTTGTTTTTAGAGTACTCAGACTGCAAGAAATTAAGATTGAGCTAATACATAGCCACAATAGGAAAAAAAAATTCTAAGTGTTTAAGCCCAAGAAGTTACATTAAGAAATTAAAACAAGAAAGAGAATGTGGCATGAAATTAAGTGATAGAAGGAATTGTAAGGAACTGTAGGGATGAGGCCACGTTATCCATTTGTGATGATAAGGCTCATTTACCCATTTGTGATGATGTTTCTTTCTACCTTATAAATAAAGCCCCTCCTTGGTTTCCCTAACTTGGTTTTTATGTTGGGAATTTAATCTTACCTCAAGTCTGGTTTTTGTTTTTTTTTTAACCAATTGATTTTAAACATTAAACGCTAATTTTTTGTGTGTGTGTCTGTGTTTAGTGCATGTATGAGCATGGGGGTAGGAGAGGGACAGGGAAGAGGGAGAGAGAGACTCTTAAGCAGGCTCCATGTCCAGTGCAGAGCCCCGTGCAAGGCTCGATCTCACAACCCTGAGAGCAAGACCTGAGTCAAAATCAGTAGTTGGGCGTTTAAACAACTGACCCCCCACCCAGGCGCCTCTACCACTAAATTTTAAAGCTATATATTTGGGGACATTTTCTACTTAAAAAAAAACTTACCTACTTCTTCATTATGTTTCCATTTAAATATGTAATCTGGACTTAAAGTTTACATGTGAGCGATTTATATTCCTTTAGCACTTATGCTTTTTAAAATACTTAAAAATCTGGGGCACCTGGGTGGCTCAGTCAGTTAAGCGTCTGCCTTCGGCTCGGGTCGTGGTCTCAGGGTCCTGGGATTGAGCCCCACATCAGGCTCTCTGCTCAGCGGAGAGTTTGCTTCTAACCTCTTTCTCTCTGACCCTCCTCCCCACTTGTTTGTTTTCCCTCCACCCACCCTCCCTCCAAAAAATTAAAAGCAAAAACAAAAAAACAAAAATAAAATACTTAAAAATCTAATAGATTATTTCATCTTAGCCAAACACTCAACCTTCTGTAGTCTAGGTGTTATTATAGTGATTGTTCCCTCTTAATAATATAGAAAAAGAGGACTGATCTGTTGTACTAATTAGCACACAGAGCAGTTAAGTGGCTCGGATATAGGAGCTGGTACAGTGTCTGGGAGGTATAAAGATTTGGCCAGCTGTCTTTTTGCAGTTTGCATGCTCCCCACCTCAGTGAAGGGATTTACAGGTATATTGATGTGGTTTGGCCTACTGGGTGGTAATCACATGTTTTGTGGCTCTTGGGAACCTGATTGGTACTGTAACGAAGTCAGCAGGGCTCCCCCAAGCACCTCCTTATTCTCTGGCTGGCATCATTTAAATCCTGGAACTTAAGAAGCAGGAATGAGTCTTCTGCCCATTTATTGAGAGATGGCCTGGCCAGTGACATTATTGAGAGCAGACTTTCGGAAGGATAAAAGGAAAGAAAGGGAAATTTAGGGTTTATTTTATGATGATGATATTAGTACAGTACACTGTATACAACAGATGTACTAAAGAGCTTATCTTTTTTTAAATCTTTTTTTTAAAGAGTTTATTTATTTGAGAGAAAGCATGCACAAGAAAGGAGGAGAGGCAGAGGGAGAGGAAGGAGCAGACTCCCCGCTGAGCAGGGAGCCCCATACAGGGCTCAATCCCAGGACTCTGGGATCGAGACCTGAGTGAAAGGCAGATGCTTAACCCACTGAGCCACCCAGGCATTTAAAGTGCTTATCTTTAGAGGAAAAATGAGGGGTGCCCGGGTGGCTCAGTGGGTTAAGCGACTGCCTTTGGCTCAGGTCATGATCCTGGAGTCCTGGGATCGAGTCCCACATTGGGCTCCCAGCTCCACAGGGAGTCTGCTTCTCCCTCTGAACTTCTGCCCCCTCATCCTCTCTCTCACTCAAATAAATAAATAAAATCTTTTTTTAAAAAAAGGGAAAATGAGAATCTTTCAGAGGTAGAAGCATGGGGAACAGATACTTGCAAAATGATGGATTTGAAATCTTTCACATATTGTGTAGAAACATGGTAAAGACAGGGACTGGGCCTTCTCTCTTACGCAAGTGGAATGTGTACACTGAATAAAATTTACAGTGGAGAAAACTAAAACAATATTCATTACGCAGCAAGATTTTTGAGTATCTAATATGGGTCAAGCATTGTTGTAGGCACTTGGAATATAACAGTGAACAAAACAGATAAAAATCACTGTCCTCATAGAGCAAACAATTTGGGGAAGCAGAAAATAAATACATAAAATGTATGACTTCAAACCTTTTGGTTCCAAGTGGTAAAAACAGAATCCAGCTAGTTTAAGCAAAAGGAATTGCTCGGGGGAGGTTTCTGATTGGCTCTCTTTGGGACAGATGTCTATTCCACATCAATCAGATATGGCCCCAGGGACAGGGTTCCAGGATATAAACATTGCTTCCAAGAGCCCACTCTGGACATGAAGAGGCAGTTCCTGAGGGTGTGGGGTGCAGTGTGAACTACTGAGTGTCTCAAAAATGTGTCTATTAAAGGCTCTCTACTTTTCCAGTTCCATTGTTTTCTTTCATTACTGAGAATGAGTCTTGCAATGCAAATAAGCTCATAGGATTTGAAATGTTCCATCTTAAAAACTCCAAATACAAGACTACTTACTCAAATAGGGAAACAGAGAGCCATAGGAAGCAGAGAAAAAGATTGATTAAAATTGCTGGGAAGAGACTTTAAGCAGAACCTTAGTTATCCAGAAGGTTTTTGCAAAGTGGAAAGTTTATCTCCTTTAGCAAATGTTTTAGTAGTTTTGGGTAGTAGTCTTTTTTTTTTTTAAATATTTTATTTATTAATCACAGAGAGAGAGAGAGAGCACAAGCAGAGGAGCAGCAGGCAGAGGGAGATACAAGCTCTTCGCTGACCAAGGAGCCCGACATGGGACTTGATCCTAGAACCCTGGGATCATGACCCAAGCCAAAGGCAGCTGCTTAACTGACTGAGCCACCCAGGGGTCCCGAGTAGTAGTCTTTCTAAAATGGACTTAGTAGAATGCACGTATTTTAGTTATGATACGTGATTACCTTGGGCTCTTTTCAAGTTTTATAGACCTGTTTTTCCCTATCCTGAATGGTCTCAGGCCTCTTGCTTTTTAATTTCTGTGGCTGTTTCTTGGATTTTCAAAAGCCTTTCCACCATGTCATCTTTTAGTCTTTCTCAACTTTTGCACGCTGCTCTTTGACTACCTATAGGATCTCCTCTTCTCCTCTCATAATGTATAGTGGCTAATTAAGCCACTTCCCACTTGAGTGTCACAGGTGCTTTTGGAAACATGATAGACCTCAGGGTAAGTCTTGAGTCTGCTAATTTGCCAGATTTTACAAACAAACCACTTAAACTTCTCTAAACTTCAGAGTCTTCTCTTTCTAATCTATAATGTTGGAATGAAGGTACTTTCTCTGCTGGGTCTTAACTAAAGGAGCAAATGAAATGTTTGCCAGAGTTTTCTGCCGTGTATTAAAAAACCTGCAAATATGAAATCCCTGTTACTGCTGTCACCAGTGTGATGGTCTCTGTTCTCTGGTTTTGCCTGTCCTGCCACATCCCATTTTCCCTGGGAGAACCAAGAGTTAACTGTAAATCACTGGGCATGTTGCCTGGGGTTGGCCAGTCCTGCTTGACCATTCCTGAATCCCAACTCTGTGCTTGTGCTCCTGCAGATTAGAGATGTAGGCTACATTTTCTCATGTCAGTTATATACCTACTAGCACATGGATTTTCTTGGCATTTGAGCTTAAGAGGGAGAAAGTCTCCCAAATCTATTCACTGAGGGATGTGGAGAAAGGAGTTGTTTCCCTGCTGGGGCAGCTGGATCTTACCTGGTTTGTGTGGCCCTTTGGTCCACAACAGCTGAACTGTGGAAAGAAAAACTGTAGCGACTCCTGCTATTGGCAGTTAGCACCATGTTGGAGATAAACTATGAAGATGGTTCATTCATCCTTATTTTGTGGTTTTTGCCTAATAGGTAGTAAGCATGGCAGAGACATAGTATTCTTGGTTTGTGTGGTTTTGTGACTGAGATGAAATTTCTAATCTTTGAGACTGTGGTTTCTCTATCTATAAAATGGACTTGAGAGCAAATCAAGGAATGGCTTTAAAACGGAATACCGTTGGGGTGCCCGGGTGGTGCAGTCGGTTAAGCCATCCAACTCTTGGTTTCCGCTCAGGTTGTGATCTCGGAGTCGTGATCTCAGGGTTGTGAGATTAAGCCCCGCATCAGACTCCCCACACATCGGGGAGTTGGCTTAAGAGTCTCTCTTTCCTTCTCCCTCTGCCTCTCCCCACCACTCTCTCTCAAAAGCAAAAACAAAAAAACAGTATACCCTTGTTTGATCATGGCTTCACTATTTAAGAGTTAGAGGTTTGTAGCAATGTTTGCTGTTTCCTTATAACTTTATTTTTGTGGATTTAACCTTTTGAAGATGCTTATTGATCTGTCAAAAGCCTCAAAGTGAAAGTGTGATGATTTGCCACTAGGGGGCATTGCTGCCTTAGTCACATGATCTGAATCTACAAATGGCTGAATTTGAAGCTCCTCCCTTCAGTCTTCCACTTAAAATTTATAGTAGTTCTTTATGTTAAATATGCACAATAAATACAACATGCAAAGTACAAAATAAATAAATAACTGTATTAATACTAAATGATCTTTTAAGAAATATTAAAATTAACTTCAAATATAAATATTTATCACACAGTTCTTTGTTGTGTTTACCCAGTTAACCTGAATCCTGGAGTAAACTGTCTGTTTCATAGATTTGTGGTTTGTCATCAGCCTTTAGATTAACCCAGGGTCATACCACTACTTATCTAGTCACCTAGGTTTCTTCTCTTGGTTTCATTTATGGGAATGCTTTGTTTCTGGCCTAGGATGCTTTAATTAATAATGGAGATATTCTTGGGAAAGTTTCCAACTTAACTTCTTCCTTTTTAGGCAGAAGGTAAAGAGCTAAAGAAATGTTTATATAGTGTCATGATGCTACTAAGGATATAGACACACTTTTGTCTCTTTTCCTTGCACCATAAGGAAGTCCTTTTTCTATCACCTAAGAAGAAAAAGTAAGTAGCCCCTTTTTGTTTTTCTCAAGTCATAGCTTAATCGTTTTTCCTTTTCACAGAGTGACAAAGGTATCTTAAGAACTGAGGGTCTGACATTTGCCCACATTTCAGATTATATGTTTTAGGATAAATTCCTAAAAGTGAAATTATTCAGTCTAAAGAGCATAAATATTAGGACATCTGCTAATTATTATTAAGTTGCTTTCCAGAAAGGTTGTGCTAATGTATACTCTTCCAGCAATCTACTGGGTTTTTTTCACTGTACATACTGTGGAATTGGATTCCTCCTTTCTCTAGCCTTCTTTCAAAACATATTTTAGAACTATGAACACTTTTTTCTTTTTTTTTTATAAACACTTTTTTCTAGGTAGAAGATAAGTTGATCAATACTTCCCAAAATGTATTATGAAGCTAATGCAATATTAAAAAAATGGTTCAGTGGTCCAATAAATTTTTAAAATGTTGCATAC
The DNA here is from genome assembly GCA_004024625.1 of Mellivora capensis. NCBI lineage: Eukaryota > Metazoa > Chordata > Mammalia > Carnivora > Mustelidae > Mellivora > Mellivora capensis. The sequence goes on from PISX010011763.1 coordinate 17,064, forward strand.
ATTTTTGTAGATTTGTGAAGCACACATGTATGTTAAAGCTCTGAGAAATCCTATAGTAAACGAATCTGTTTAACTTGGTGTTTCCCAGTTTTATTTATCTAATTACAGAATCCTCTTTTAATAGTAACATCTGGTAATATCTCATGAAAACAGAATTGGTGATAGTCATTCTGGAAGCTTTTAGGAACCACCATATTATTATAAGGATTTTTTCTCGACTTAAGTTATATTCATCTCTGATCTTGATTCTGGAGGATAGAACCTGGAGTAGCTTGATCAAACAAGGAAGATGCATTAAGATATGTAGGTAGAGCAAGAGCTTGTCCGGCCGGCTGAGGAAACAGACTCCAGGCTGAGCTTCCAGGAATTCCACAGAACTGATCGGCCATGGGAGCTGCTGCCTCTGCTGGAGCCATCTCTGCCAAGATGGGAAACCACTGAGTCCACATTCGTGTGTCTCTGCCCAACCAGAAAGAAGGATTGGGAGTGTGGTGTTTGGGATCCTATTTTAGGAAGGAGGAATTTTACGCTATGGTGAACTATCAAATATGGAGAGAATGTTTAAAAGACTTTTGGCAGCCACTGTTGACAGATAGCCAAGAGGACAGAGTTGTGTAATGTGAACACCTCTGGATGTAGGTCAGGAAATTGGAGTGTAACTCTGGCCTAGCCACTTAGCAGCAACATGACCTTGGGCAAATCCATTTTCAAACTTCTGTGTTCTCGTCTCTAAGGAGGGGATAATAATTTCTGCTTATCCAACTTACAGGCTTGGAGTAAAGAAGAATAAGAGTAACAAGTGTGAATTTACCTGAAAAACTATAATGTATGAAATAAGTGAAAGGTGTTTTTTCACACCCTAGATATGTCTCTGGACTAGGGGTTGGCAAACTTCTTATGCAAAGGGCCAGATAGTAAATATTTTTGTCTCTGTAAGCCATATAGTCTCTTTCTTACCTACTTAACTCTACAAAAGGAGCCATAGATAATATGTAAGTGAATGAGTGTGGCTGTGTTCCAATAAAATGTTATTTATGGAGAAATTTGAATTTCATATAATTTTTTACTTGTGGACTAGTATTCTTCTTTTGACTTTTTTCAACCATTTTTAAAAAGTGAAAACCATTCTTAGATTGCAGGCTGTACAAAAAGCAGGCGGCAGGCTGGACTTAGCCTATGGTCCATATTTTGCTAACTCCTGTTCTAGAACATGATACTGAAAATACTTTAAAATGTTGAGTTGTTTTGCCTTATAGTCACAAATACATTTGGAGCTTTTTCTGATATTGTCTAAATAGAGAGTATACTATCTTTATTGCTCCCTAGATTGGATTCAATAGTAGCTGACCCTAAATTAAATTAACTCAGTGGGTATATGGAAACGGGGGTGGGTACATTTAGGTAAGAATATTCTGTGAAGGGGAGCCTGGGTAGCTCATTTGGTTAAATGTCCCACTCTTGGTTTTGACTCGGGTTGTGATCTCAGGGTCCTGGGATGGAGCCCCTCTCTCCCAACTTGCCCCCCCCCCATAAATAAATAAAATCTTAAGGAAGCCTGGGTGGCTTAATTGGTTAAACATCTGCCTTTGGCTCAGGTAATGATCCCACGGTCGGGATCGAGCCCCACATCAGACTCCCTGTTTGGCAGGAAACCTGCTTCTCCCTCTCCCACTCCCTCTGCTTGTGTTCCCTCTCTTGCTGTGTCTCTCTCTATCAAATAAATAAATAACATAAATATCATAAATAAAATCACAAATAAATAAAATCTTAAAAAATATAGGGGTGCCTGGGTGCCTCAGTTGGTTAAGCATCTGCCATTGGCTCAGGTCATGATCCCAGGGTCCTGAGATTGAGCCCTGCATCAAGCTCCTTGCTCAGTGGGGAGTCTGTTTCTCCCCCTGGCTTATGCGCATGCACTCTCTCTGTGTCTCTCTCAAATAAATAAATTTTAAAAATCTTTAAAAATAATATTCTGTGAAACTTGAGTTTGCTACCCAACCACTAGGCTCTTAGAACGTCCACATTTTCTCCCTTCTTCTGTGCCTTTGGTTTTGGGAAAGAGATGGGGCCATCAGGTACTTCTTTATGGAAGAATGGCAAAGTTGCATTTAGTGTCATTCCCCTTCCATGCCCACAATTCATGCCCCTCAAACCCACCCATTTCTTCTTTTAGAATGTTCTGTATTTGTTTTTGGGTTTTTTTTTAAGGTTTATTTATTTATTTATTTGAGAGAGAGACAGTGAGAGAGAGCATGAGCGAGGAGAAGGTGAGAGGGAGAAGCAGACTCCCCGTGGAGCTGGGAGCCCGATGCGGGACTCGATCCCGGGACTCCGGGATCACGACCTGAGCCGAAAGCAGTTGTCCAACCAACTGAGCCACCCAGGCGTCCCTGTTTTTGTTTTTTTAAAGATTTTATTTATTTATCTGTCAGATAGAGATCACAAGTAGGCAGAGAGGAAGGGAGAGAGAGAGGAGGAAGCAGGCTCCCTGCCAGGCAGAGAGTCTGATGTGGGGCTCTATCCCAGGACGCTGGGATCATGACCTGAGCTGAAGGCAGAGGCTTTAACCCACTGAGCCACCCAGGCGCCCCTAGAGTGCTCTGTATTTGGAGAAGAAGTTCTCCCCCTAAATCCTGATTGCCACTGTAGTCTCATTGTTCCTATTGGAAAACCAGAGTGTTTCCCTTCCTGGTCCTTAATTCTATAGAATTTCCTTTAGTCAGCAAAAGCCCAAGATTTAAATGAAACAACTAAAGTAAAAATGTATACCATATAGCAGTTACAATGGTATGCTTCTGAACTAGCTTGGTTTAGAATTTCTTGGTCATCTGAGCACTTTTCCGTGCTTCCTTTCATTTAAATGAAACTTTCTCAGTTTTTCTTTTTTCCTTCTAGGTGCTGGCAGAGAGTCAAGGGTGGTGTAGATCTCTTGAAATCTAGAAATGGAGAGTGGAGAGATGGGGATGGCAGGGAAGGAGGGCTAGGGAGATGTGGGAGCAAGAAAGGAAAGGGCGGTCAGAGATTGAAGAGGGGAGAGTTTGTGCCTGCCTTCCTGTTGTCCTGCCACTTGGTGAAGCATGCAAGGCTGAGGGCCACCTTCGGAGAAGGACAGTGCATCTCAGGAGTATATGTGTATTTATATGAACTTCACTTTCTTTTCTTTTTTTTTTTCAAGATTTTATTTATTTATTTGACAGACAGAGATCACAAGTAGGCAGAGAGAGGGGGAAGCAGGCTCCCTGCTGAGCAGAGAGCCTGATGTGGGGCTCGATCCCAGGACCCTGAGATCATGATCGTAGCCGGAGGCAAAGTCTTTAACCCACTGAGCCACCCAAGCACCCCCAAACTTCACTTTCTTAGCTGCTGCTATATAGGCTAACTCTGGGATTTACTGATTGAAAGAAACTATATTTAATTTTGCTTTGCCTGTATCCCTTTTATTTGGGCTTTACTAAATATAGCTGGATGGAAGGGAGGGAAGGAGAAAACAGTGTGTAGAGCAGAAGTTAAAACACGCCAGAGCTTTGGCAGCTTTGGGACAGAAAAATAAAACTTTAAACCTGCTTTCTATTTTGAGGCCATCACAAGATGTTTTGTGCTTACATTCATTCCTAAGTCATAAACAGGGATAGGAGGGGTCGGGGATTAAGTAAGTTATTTCTTGAAAAATATTAATTTGAAATTGAGTTAAAATTAGCAAAGGGAAGAAAGAGGAGGAATAAAACATTGGACTCAGCCTATTTGGAAGCAAAATAATAAACACCTCACGGGAGTACGGGAGTAGAAGAGGCACGCAAATTTCCTTCCAGTCTTTGGCTTCCGCTCCTGCACAGAGCCCCACTGTCTCCAAGTGGGGGCAAAGCTGACTTGGCCAGTGAGGCCTGTCAGTGCGTTTTGACATAGGTCCACCTCTTCTTGAGGCTGGGATCTTGGAGTCAACATGATTTCTGACCAATAGGCACTAGCTGTCATGCCACGAACCAGTTTATCATAATATAATTATCACATACTAGATGTGGTAATCACCTATTTTTAGGCCTTTCTGTACTGGGAATCCTGCGTGGTGAGGATGGTCTCAGGAAAGCATTCTCTGTCTTGTGAAACAAGGCCCTTCCGGAGGTGAGCCTTCCCTTCCTGGAGACCTGTTGTGCTTTACAGGTACCTCTCTCTACCTCTGCCGAGGTCTTTCGGCTTTACTGAATTGCGGTAGGAATGCCTACCCTAGGCTTTGGCCTTGGGCTTCCCCCTCAGGTGCTGCTTTGCCTCTCAGGGTGTATTTGTGGGTCTGGTCTGAATACCCAGTCTCTCTTCTGACTTGTGCAGGGGCAGAAACGTAAGCAGGAGAAGCTGTGAACATGTGTGTGGAAGCCTGAACTGGTCACCTCCATACTCAGAGAGTCCACTTTGCACTTAGACTGTCTTTGAAGATTTTATTTATTTTTATTTTGAGAGAGAGCAAGACAGCATGAGCAGGAGGAAGAGCAGAGGCAGAGGGAGAAGCAGACTCTCTGCTGAGCCGGGAGCCTGACGTAAGGCTCGATTCTAGGACCCTGGGACCATGACCTGAGCCGAAGGCAGATGCTTAACAAACTGAGCCACCCAAATGCCCCTATATTTAGACCATCTTAATCAGCCTTCTTAAAGCGTAGCCCTAGTGATGTCACATTACTGCTCAAAAATCTTCCATGACTGTATAGATAGGGAAGAGACTGGAAAGGAGGGTGCCAAAATATTAATAACAGCTTGCTCTCTCTCTTTCTGGTGATAACTTTCTTTTTTTTACTCTGTGATTTTTAGACTTTTCCAATTATTTTTACAATAAATGTATAATACTGTTTTTTGAGAAAAATATCATTTTTGTAATGATAAAAAGTACCATTTAAAAACATTTACTGGCTCCCAGGTGCTGATTGTAAACATCTAACCCCCTGCACCACCCCCCACCCGCCCCCGCCGGGATTCAGGGTCTTTGCACTGTTGCTCCAGCCTCTCCAACCTTACCTACTCTCTCTTGGTCTTGCCCTCCAGGTTATAGCAAAACAGAGCTACTCATGTTGCCAAGCGCATATGCTGCTTTGGCTTTGCTTGTGTTTCTCTCTACCTGTCAGTTTTCCATTCTTCAAACTGATTCCACTTTCTTTAGAGAGTATTTTTATCATGTGCTCCTTGTAAAAGACTTGCAAATAGAAAAACACAGATAACAAAATCCTTGATCCCACTTCCTAGCAATAACCTCTGTTAACAATTTGATATATGTCTTTCAGAAATATTTTTGAGCTCTGCAGCTAAGCGTGGTCAAGCTCATCTTGGGTCTCTGTTACAGACTTCATTTTTTTTTTAAGATTTTAAATTTATTTATATGATAGAGATCACAAGGAGGCAGAGGCAGGCAGAGAGAGAGAGAGGGGAAGGCAGGCTCCCTGCTGAGCAGAGAGCCCAATGCAGGGCTTGATCCCAGGACCCTGAGATCATGACCTGAGCCCAAGGCATAGGCTTAACCCACTGAGCCACCCAGGCGCCCCATCAGATTTCATATTCTTGTGCTTTTATTCAGATCTGTCTCCTCTCCATTCTGGATTTTAGGTTCCTTGACTGCATGTGTAGCTACAAGAGTGACTTTCCGTCTTTGCACCCTCTGTAAGTTTTGAGCATGGTGACCTTCACATAATAATCAGTCTAAAGTCATCTAATAAATCAAATGAGAGAGCTAACACAAGCATGTTGCTTAGCACAAGCCATAGTAACAAACACAGATGTAATGGTTACATTATGAATATAATGCTGGATATTTTTATAAATAGTCACAGGAAAAATACAGAAAACATAGTATCGGAGGTATACCTGGAACGGGTAAATGACTAGGGCCCCACTAAGGTATGACCATTTGGGTACACTATATGAAAGAGATTCACCTTTGAAGGAAGGAAAGGCTTCTTTGAGGCGTCTGTATAGACCATTGGCTCTCAACCCTGGCCCACTTTGGAATCACTGGGGAGCTTTTAAAAAATATCAATGCCTGGGCTCAATCCCAGACTATTAAATTAGAGTCTTAGGTGGTGGGGGAAGGGGCTTAGCTGTTTGAAAACACTGTCCAGGTGATTTTAGAGTGCATCCAGGAATGAGGACCACAGTCTAGGCAGAGAATCCTCCTTAAATAAAAAAAAAAAAAAAATGAATGTGTCGCTGTGACATTGTTAGAGAAGTCAGTTTATTGTCTTGAGAGTGGGAGAGCTTGTCTTGGTAGGTGAGAAGAGCTGGTTCAGATCCTTCTGTTATGTGTACTTTAAAGCAATTGGATAAAATTCATCTGTTAGGTTTTTTTTTAAGATTTTATTTATTCATTTACTTGACAGACAGAGATCACAAGTAGGCAGAGAAGCAGGCAGAGAGAGAGGAGGAAGCAGGCTCCCCGCCGAGCAGAGAGCCCGACACGGGGCTCAACCCCAGGACCCCAAGACCACGACCCGAGCCAGAGGCAGAGCCCTCAACCCACTGAGCCACCCAGGTGCCCCTCATCTGTTAGCTTTTATTAAGATAATAGCCTTTGTACATCTCAGATTGTCCAGACTCTTGCCCCCTCCCAACGGCTGCTTTCTCCTAGAGCCATAACTGATATAGAATATGGCCCATACAAGTTACATTATCATGTTCACCTCTATTATTGTAGCCAAGGTTCTTCCAAGGATTTGTCCCCTATTCAAATACTGTCAAAATCATGTGTACTCTCAGACATGCTGTTTCCCCTCTTTTGTCTCTTTTTCACACGTTAAAACCTAATACTACCTACCTGTCCCCCAACAAAATAAAACAGAGACCACTGGGCAGTTTTTCTTCACACAAGTTATCTAAACCACAAAGCGGGGTGGAATATCTTTTGCATTTTATCATATGGAAAAGGAAATCTCAGCCCCTTGCTATAGCTGTCAAGTAGCCACACACCCTAAAAGGACACTTTCCACTGTGTGCTTCCTTGGATTTAATACAGGAAATGTTATTTTACTAAGTTGTGCTTTCATGTTCTGAAACATGCTTCCATGTTGTCATACAGTAGTGTTTAAATCCAAACCAAAGTGATTTTGTTGCAGTGGAAATATTTCAATTAATGTTTACAGTTGGAACATATAAACAAAACTTGGGTTGAAATTAGTTGATTAATCATTGCATTCCTGGGTACAGGAAGAGTTTTGTCAAATTCTATCAAGGGAAGAATTAATGTCTCTGTCTGTGAGGTCCTTCCAGGCAACTTTTCCTTGGGAAAGCCTGGGTTTTCGTGTTGCTTCATAAAGGACATTTTTCTTTTGGCAAAAGCAGAACAACCAATACCACCAAGTAAAATGTGCCAGCACTTGGAATGGGGATGAATACATCACACTTATATCAGTAAAGCTGCAGTTCTTATTCCCTGAAATTTACACACACACACCCTCCCAGTAAATGCAGTAGTAAGTTATTGAGGCACTGCCCAACACCTCCCATGTCTCTTTTCTTCTTCCTCTTTATTTCCCCTGACAATCAGCTCTGTCATATTTAGTTCTCTAAACCACTGAATCACCAGCTCTTCCTTCACAGATTCTTCTGCACACATACACCTCTTTTTTTGTGTGTACAGGAATAAACCACATATTCTCACTCAAGTCACCCTTTATGCATTCATATCCTTTAGTAGGAGTTCTAGGACCGTATTTTTGGGAATACTGGTCTAAGCGTGCATCATCAAAAAGAAATAATTATGGCCAAATGGGAGAGATTTTCCTAGGCTTTTAGGATATGATAGGACCATATCAAAATGTCTGGAGAAAAATTTAAATCTTTCCTTGTTCCAAAAAAGCATTTGACATAAAGTACAAAAATTCTTGAAATATAAGAAAAAAAAAAACAAATGAAGAAAACAAAAGGAAAATTAGGGTAGAATACTAAAGTGAAGACAGAGGGAAAGTTTGGTCAGAGAAAGGTATATGATAATATGCTACATGGTCATAAAAGCTGGGCCACAAATTTGACTCAGAGGTTTCTAATAGGAGAGCAAAAAGAAATGTCTGATTCTCTCCCAAAGGAGGGGAGAGAGGGGGAGCCCCTTGCTGGGGCATTTTGTTCCCAAGATGAGCATCAGGTACCATGAATACCCTCCCCGGATGACAGTTCCTGCCTTGGTTGGGAGTGGGAGGATCCCTAAACGATTTTAAAGCAGTGTGAGAGTGGGATAAGAATGTCCAGAGAAATGGATGAAGTCCACAGAGGCAGAAGGCAGATGAGTAGTTTCCAGGGGCTGGAGAAGGGAGGTAGGGAGTGACTGTTGACGGGTACGGGGGTTTCTTCTGGGGGCGGTGGAAGTGTTCTAAAGTTAGATAGTAGTAATATTTCAGAACCTTGTGGGTATACTAAAAACCATGTTAGATGGGTAAATTTTGTGGTATCTGAATTATATCATTATAAAACTTTTTTAAAAATTTGAAAGTTGTAGTTACGAAAGATAATAAAATAACATACAGGAAAAACATCAGCTCATGAGTCTAAGATTCACATCTTCCACAAGGTGCACACTTCTTTTTTTTTAATTTTAATTTTTTTTTATTTGAGAGAGAAAGAATGAGAGAGAGAACATGAGAGGGTAAAGATCAGAGGGAGAAGCAGGCTCCCCGCTGAGCAGGAAGCACCATGTGGGACTCGATCCTGGGACTCCTGGATCATGACTTGAGCCAAAGGCAGTCATTTAGCCAACTGAGCCACCCAGGCATCCCCAAGGTGCACACTTCTAAGGGACAGTGTCACCGCTTCAAGGGAAATTGGGTCATACTGGGTAGAAATTGAACAATGCAGTCTCTAAGTTTCTTTCTATTGTGAACACTCAATTTTTGACCAGTTGCAAAAATATGATTAGGTCATGGGACAGTCAGGACATATTTGAACATTGATGAAATATTTGAGAATACAAAGGAATTATGTACTTTTCATTGTTAGTTATGATAATGGCATGGTGGTGACTTTCTAGAAGTCTTTGAGAGACGCATTCTGAAGTGTTTCTAAATAGTTGCGGGGATTCTGGGTTCAGCTTGAAAATAATCCAGTAGATAGGGTGTAGATGAAACATGGTTGGCCATATGCCAACTGCTGCTCAAGTCGAGTCCACTACACTATCTCTCTACTTTTGTGTAAGTTTGAACATTTTCCTGATAACATGTTAAAACAGATTTTTATCATTCTCTGTTAAATACAAAAAAAAACTAATGTCATAGTCTTGGTCATGAGAAAGTATGTTCTTTGCAGCACTTGTCTCATTTGCTGATTTATGGGTGCCTTCTGAGAGATTGGAAGCCCAGGTGCTGGCTCTAAGTCACACCTATAAGTAAGCGTGAAATTCCAGTAAGGTCATCCACAGCTTTTTCAGCCTTCCCTGTGCTTCTCAGATCATGCTACATGGGTTATGGAAGGAAGAGGTGCTGCTCTTCAGAAAGGCAGAGGGGAACACTCTTCTCTCTCTCTCTCTCTCTTTTCTAAAAGATTTTATTTATTTATTTGACAGACAAAGATTACAAGTAGGCAGAGAAGCAAGCAGAGAGAGAGGAGGAAGCAGGTTCCCTGCTGAGTAGAGAGCCTGATGGGCTCCATCCCAGGACCCTGGAATCATGACCTGAGCCGAAGGCAGAGGCTTTAACCCACTGAGCCACCCAGGCGCCCTAACACTCTTCTCTCTTAAAGGTAGTTTTGCTCTTGACATTTCTTTGTCTCCTCTTTCTCCCTGCTCTTCAGTGGGATTCAAGGGCTAAAGTACTTAAATGTAGTATCTTCTTGGGAGGGGAACTGAAAAATAGCATTGGTACTTGACCTCCTATGTGAACTTGAGACCCGTGCTTCCGAAACCCATGCCCACACCCGTAAGTCTGTGGGGGAAACACGGTAATGCTGATGGTGGCACTTGATTGCAAGTGAATGCTGGCTTCTCTTGCAGGACTTTCTTCAGGCGCTCTTTGTTCTCAGGCGAGACCGAAGCTGGGCATGTATATTTCCTTCTCTGATTCTCAAGACTGGAATTCTTATTCGTAAACATGTATGACCTTGCGATCCCATGTGTTCATTACACTGGATGTCCAGGCTCATTGCATAACTGAAACTCATTTTTATGTTCAGCAGACATGTGTGTATCTACCGTGTGCTAGATGCCCTCCTTACAGTGGCCCGCAAGGGAGCTGAATTTGTACACGAGTTTTGGATTCCCGCACTACCTCCCCTAAAGGACCAGCTTTGGTTTTTGGAACAATATTGGCTTTCTAGGAGTTTACAGGCTATATTTAGCTCAAGGTAAAATAGATGAAGGTACTTTGAAGTACAGTCAAATGTTCTACCACTGACCTATATCCCCCACAGCAGTTCGAATTGCTGAAAGCACAGAGTGACTGTGACATGAGAGTAAAGCAGGAGATGTTTTACTTCCTAATAGTTTGGGTTAATATTGCTTGTGATGTCAATGAAACCTCCACATTACTTAGATTTTTAATGACAGAGTTCCAAGGCATAAGATAGTCTTATGTGTATTCATCTTATTTCTCTAAGGCGGGCTCTCCCTGGAGCTTGTCATGTTGGCAATGCTAAGAGGCGGCAATGCTAATTAAGCACGATGCCCGGCACTGGGAATACCACTGCTGGTTGCTGTTCTTCTCCTTCAACTGTAGCAACAACTTCCCACCTACTGAACACCTGCCTGTGCCAAGTAGTTTGCATGCATTATCTCATTTAATCCTCAGAGCAACCTTGTGAGGTAGGTGGCCCTGTGCTTGCTTTACAGAGGAGGAAACCAAAGCTAAGCAAGGTCAGATGTCTTTCCACACAGCTAGTTAGTGGCATATCTAAGAATCAACCCAGGTTTTCTTAGTTTCAAAGACCATACTCTTCTCTATAAAGTGTGTTGCCTCTTCTTGGTGTTCGGTAAATATTTGCTGAATTGATGCATGTTTTGGATGCTTGACAGATCTTTTGCATATTTCCTAAATTTATATGAGATGAAGTAGTTATGAGTCTATAAGAAATACCAAAGGCATTATATGAATGGGAATCTGTGACCAAACCCGTGTTTCGTGGCCTAGACATAGGAAGGCATAACCCACCTGTACTGTCTCCTGTTGCCATTCAGAAGTGCCTTTTGCTGCTGCATCAGGGTTTCACAAAGTGTTCTTGGTCCCAAAGGCAAACCACTCACATTCTCTGTGGGAAAGAATATTATTGTTCTTGGTCAGGTTGCCAGGTAGCCTAGCTGGTTTTGGAGAATAGTGTTACTAAAGGTTAGCCTCTTCAGATATGAACCAGTTAGCTTGAATGCATAAACAGCTCCTGTCACAGGCAGGTCAGCGTACGGTTGTATGGCTAAATTAGATCTCTAAGCACTGATCAAAAATGAATCCGCGAACATTTACTGACCAACTGCCACATGCCTGACGACACTATGCTAGGAGTGCTGGAGGATTAAGAGGGGGGAAAAGTGTGAGATCTAGCCTCTCAAAAGTTTACACCCAGTTGGTGCAGATATGACTCACACAAAGAGGAAAAATAAAAACAGGAACCATATCTATGGCTCTTTTTCATGTCCTCCTGCTCAGCAGCCAGCTTAGTGCCTGGCGCATCATTAGAACTTGATAAATAGTTTTTGAATGAATGAGAATGCAGAGCAGAGAGATAGGTAGCTTTTTTTAATGGCTTTGTAGAAGTTGGATTTCAGCTGGACATTCAAGGATGAATACATTTAAGGAAAAAGAGAGGGGTGGGAAGGTGGGAAGGACATCACAAATGTAGGAGATGGTGTCAAGAGTACTCTGGAAACACAGGAGTGAATGTGTAAATGTGCCCAGGAAGAGAAGATCCCGAAGAGACCAGTTTTGCTGGACCAGAGATATGGCTGGAACCATGGAGTATCTTGAGTGCTGGATGAAGACGTTTAGATTTTATTCTGTAGCCACCTGAATTTCTGATCAGCAGGAAATTATGATCAAAATGGATGGTCGAGGATGGAACAGACTGATGGGTGGGGAGCCCAGTTAAGAAACTATGGTTATATTTTGGTGTTTGGGGAGTAAGGACCTGAATTAGAGTATTGGCTAAGAAAGCTGGAAGAAAGAGGCAGATGGACAAGCTATTATGAAGAGAGAAGAAACAGGGCTTGGTAAGTACTAACTGGATATGTAAGTCTAGTGAAGGTAAAGAAGAAGAATCAGAGGTGGCTCAGTGATCCTGAACCAGGGATCTTGGGAGAAGGGTGATGGTATTGTTTCATTAAGTATAACATGGAAATCAGAAGAGAGGTGGGTTTGAGAAAATAGTTTTCAATTTGAGGCACGGGGACATCAAAAGGAAGTGTCTGCTTAGTAGTGGGGAGAGAATGGCTGTGCCCTGCTTGTCTCTTTGGATGGGGCAGGGACAGTGTCTACTACTCATGACACAGTGGTATATCCTTGGGGTCCCCCCCCCTTACAAGGTTGACTTGTTACAGGAAGTGATAAATGGTTCAACTTTTCATAAGGGATATATGAGTCGATTCTAATAGGTAATATATATAATCTTTTCTGCATCTTTCCTAATAATATTGGTCCTCCCTAGATGGGAAAACATATATGCTTTGAAGCAGTTAGTGAGAAATGAGACTTGGAGGGGTTGGATGGAGGGCAGATGGTCCCTTTCAAGCACAGTGCACCCCTGCAGGTACTAGAAGTGATGTCAGTGCTGGATGTGAAGCCCATGGCTGTACATGCTTCCTGGAATGGGATTCCTGTACTCATGATCATCAGTTTTATGAGAGCTTTTTTTTTTTTTTTAAAGATTTTATTTATTTATTTGACAGAGATCACAAGTAGGCAAGAGAGGCAGGCAGGGAGAGAGGAGGAAGCAGGCTCTCCAAGGAGCAGAGAGCCCGATGCGGGGCTCGATCCCAGGACCCTGGGATCATGACCTGAGCCGAAAGCAGAGGCTTTAATCCACTGAGCCACCCAGGCGCCCCTATGAGAGCTTTTTGATAAGCACAGTATAAACAGGAGAGTTGGACTTTTTCTCACATGGGGTTGCTTATTGTTTAACAGCATCAACTAATTAAAAGTGCAGTTTAAGACTTTGATTTGTCTCCCCCAACCACTCTGTATTGTCTCTGTAGTAATTAGAGAGCTAAAGCATGATAAATAGCTCAGATAAGTCTTCATTCTTTCTCTTTTTTATTTAAAAAAAAATGTTTTAGGGGCGCCTGGGTGGCTCAGTGGGTTAAAGCTTCTGCTTTCGGCTCGGGTCATGATCCCAGGGTCCTGGGATCGAGCCCCACATTGGGTTCTCCGCTCCGCGGAGAGCCTGCTTCCTCCTCTCTCTGCCTGCCTCTCTTACCTACTTGTAATCTCTGTCTGTCAAATAAATGAATAAAATCTTTAAAAAAAATGTTTTAAATGCTCTTACTCTCTTTCTCATTAAAACAAAAGTGAGGGGAAATGCTCCACCTACATTGAAGTACCAAAAAAGTGTTTGACTACCTGCTCTCCCATATTAGAATGTATAGAAACAGAAGTATTTCTAATCAACTCAGATGTTTTTCCCTGATTTAATAAAGTCAAGCTGTAGGTTCATTAGGTAATGATTCCTTTAGCCTTATCAATCCAGCAGTTCTATCCTTCCACATGGCCCAGTGATGGAGAGCAGGGATAGTAAATACATGTATTAAATCTTCTGGATCCTAAATGTGCGTAGGAGGTATGAGAGAGAAAAAGTTCCAAGGGGTTAAGTAAGTTATTGTCCAACCATGCCAAGAAATCTTTTGCAGCCATTAAAATTAACATTATAGAAGAATATTTAAAAACCTGTACATTATACTAAGTGAAAAAGATTGCAGAACAGAAATAAATAGTATGATCACATTTTCATGAGCACATACCCAACTGTAGTAACACTCATCAGATTACTAACAGTAGTTATCTTGTGATAGAGTAACTAGGGGTTACTAATTTCTTCTCTATATAATGATGTTGCAAAACTGAGACTTTTTTTTAAAAGGTTTTATTTATTTATTTGACAGACAGAGATCACAAGCAGGCAGAGGGAGAGGGGGAGAAGCAGGCTCCCCGCTGAGCAGAGAGCCCTATGCGGGACTCCATCCCAGAACTCCAGGATCATGACCCGAGCCGAAGGCAGCAGCTTAACCCACTGAGCCACCCAGGCGCCCCTGAAACATTTTTTAAAAGGAAAAAATGTGCACTGAATTACATAGATTTCAAAGGAAATAGCATGCATTCAGGTGGGAATGGTTTGCTTATCTTCAGATGACTGAATTAATGATGGCCCACAGCTTTCTTCCCTTTTTCCAAAAAGATGGTTTTTTGAACAGTGATGAAAGAATTTAGGGTGCCTGGAGGACTTAGGTGAAAGTACGCCAGTTAGACCTCATACATTAACATATATGGAGGGTCTGGATTGGAGCAAAGATACAAGGATGGCAGGAAGACAAGAATTCCAAGGGGACTGGTAATGATGTTTTCTCAGGAGATGCTTTCTCCCGCCTTGGCCTCTTGTTGTAATCCGGGTAGATGGGAGTTATCAGTGGAAGAAGAGATCCTGGATTACAAATGTGGAATTCAGAAAATCTCCAGCAAGGAGTAGGCATGATGGCACCAACCTTTGCTGAATATTCTGAGAGTTAGACCTAGGGCTAAAAGCTGTAGATACATAATTGACTCTTGAACAACATGTGTTTAAAATGCATGATTCCACTTAGGCAGTTTTTTTGTATTACAGTACTATAAATATATTTTGCATATGATTTTCTTAATATCATTTTCTCTAGCTTACCTTGTTATAAGAATACACTGTATAACACATATGCAAAATATGTGTTAACCAACTGTTTATGTTGTCAGTAAGGTTTCTAGTCAACAGTAGGCTATTAGTAGTTAAATTTGGGGGGAGTCAAAAGCTATATGGGGATTTTTGACTGCATGGGTGTTAGCATGCCTAACCCTGCATTAAAGGTCAGCTGTATTATTCTTTCACTGAATTTTTACTATCACACTATGAGTTATAAGTATTATTATGAGTCCCATTTTGTAGATGAGGAAATGGTGGCTCAGAGACGAAATAACTTGCCCAAGAACTCACCACTTAGTAAGAGAAAGCCAAGATTTGAATTCAGGTATGTCTTATTCTAGAATTTATACTTGTAGTGGACGAGATGCATGTTGTCCCAGGTGAGATGGTTCCTAGGCTGAGGGAATTGCTCTGTTTTGCTTTGGAAGTTCTCAGAGTTGTCTGGAGAGGTTTATGATACATAGATTAAAGATCAACAAACAGTAAATTTGCAGTGTCAGAGGCAAAGTGTGGACCTATGGTGGTGGGCATTTCCTGAAGGATCCTTTCACCTTGCAAATTTCCAGTGCTGTGAGGGAATGTTCCCCACAGAAAAGTAAGTAACCTCTCACCTTTATACACCCCATGGAACATATAAGCTGGGATAGTGATTCTCAAAGTGTGGTGGTCTTACCATCAACTGGAAACTTTTCTGGAAATGTAAATTCTTAGGTCCCGCCCCAGATCTGTTGTACCAGAAACTTTGGAGGGAGAGAGGTCCTGTGTCAAATCCTCCAGGGAATTCTGATGCATGTTGGCTTGAAGCAACTGAGCTAGGATATATAGCCCCACTTTTGAAGAGTTTCTAGTCACATATTAAATCAGCAAGAGGAATAAAAGCTAAAATGCTGCTGTGGTTTTGGTGTACTTTTAATTTTTGTTGAAGATGCATGCTTACCTGATTTATCTCAGGAACAGGCTCTTTTCTCCCTGAGCCAAGCTAATTCATGTTTTTGGCTTGGTATCAGGGACCCTTTTAACACACTGTAGCTTTGCTAATTTGAATAGTACCTTTGTCTCTCCGTGAGAGATCATATCCTGGCTAATTCCAAAACTGACTGTAAGCACTAATTTTTTTTTTTTCTTCACACTGGTTAGTAAAACAACTTGAAGTTTTTCCCTAAGAATTACCCAGAGGAAGAAGTGATGGTCATAAAAACAACAACACTCTGCATTCCAGAATATTACTAGTTTTCAGAGTTCTTAAACACGTACCTGGGAGGAAGTGGCATGAGAGTTACCACTGAGATTGCAGGATAGATGGTCACAAAGACTCCATGAGGAAGAGGCCAGTCTCCATTCAGAACAGCAATTAGTCCATTCACTTAATTGTTTACACTTCTCTTGTAAGCCTTAATTGATTGTTTGAACTATGGACTCCAGCATAAATTATAATCATTAGTGTCTAATCAGTAATTGATTATATGTCTTTATTTCTTTAAGGTGAGTTTTATCTTCAAATGAGGACCCCCCCACTTCTTGTTTTTTTTTTTCCCTTCTTGACATTTATTTCTAAGGCCAAAAGTCAAATAAATAAACTAATAGGTAATTACATAATTTACTACATAGCCTTGGCATGTACATGTTTAGGTTAAATTACCATTCTCAGTGCAATCAGTCAGAAAAAGGGAGAAATTCTTGTTACTGTATATATATTTTAAATAATTTTAATGGCTGGAGAGAGGTAAAAGGGCCTTATGGAATTTCTGACGTTGCCAATGACATTGGAGTTCTTTGTGTCAACAATTTAGAGAATGGGTTTCTCAAAATATGACTTATCAGGCTGATTTTGAGATTATGCGGGGTAGCTAGACCTGTTGGAACAGGGTTGCCACCCATCAGGCTCTGTGCGGAGGCTGAGGTGGGGGAGACAGTTGGTATATTCTAAATCCAGAGTTGGGGAATTCATCCTCCAGTGATTGTTACATAATATGCCCTACCAGTAGGAACTGCTGGCCTACAATTTGTTGGTTGGTAATTTTTAGAAATAAAACAAGCTAAGGCACCTGGGTGGCATCTGACTTTGGCCAGGTCCTGATCTCAGGGTCTTGAGATCCAGCCCCACATCCTTGGCTCCCAGCTCAGCAGGGAGTCTGCTTCTGTCTCCCCACCATTCCCCTTCCCCCATCCTCCCCCCACTGTTTGTGCGTGCGCTCTCTCTCTCTCTCTCAAATAATTTTATAGAACAAATTCTATAATTTGTTATAATTCTATAATTCTAAAAATCATAGAACAAATTCTATAATTTGGAAGAGAGGGTCTATATAATGTTATGGGGGAAAGGAAGTTAGTACTTAAAACGGTTGCTGTTTGACTTCCCACAAATAACAGCCACAGGCTTTGTGGCATATTTTTCTGTCTGCCAGTTGCGGCTTCTGGTGTTAAGGCACAAAGTACTTGTTTATGGACACACTGAGCAGAGGCAGGCAGTACATATATTTAATGGTGTGTCCATTACACTGACCCATTAATCCTTTCTTTGCCTTCTCTGCTGCTGCTGAGGGCAAGCTGAATAGGACTACCTAAAAATGTGATAGGAAGCAAACTTTCATAGGTTATATTTGTGATGCTCTCAACCTACTAAAGAGACTAAAGTAGTCATTGTCCATATACACGTGTTTTAAATCCTGTAAGAACGAGTGCCTAGACCATAAATACCAAAGACTTGCAACCCCAGGGATGGTGTCTGGACCAAAGCATAAGGAGAGTGAAAAGAACTGATGTCAGAGTATTACTCTTTTTCAGTAAAATATGTTAACAGTTTTCAGTTAAATATGTTAACATCTTAAAATCAAAATTTCTTCAAAGTAGGGGTGCCTAGGTGGCCCAGTCGGTTAAGTGTCTGACTCTTGGTTTCCGCTCAGGTCATGATCTCAGGGTCCTGAGATGGAGCCCCAGGTCTGCCTCTATGCTCAGCCTGGAGTCGGCTTGTCCCCCACCCTCCCCCTCTGCTCCTTTTCATTCTCTCTCTCTCTGTCTCAGATAGATAGATTATTTAACGTATTTTAAGAATTCCTTCAAAGCAGTAAAAAAAGTACCTGTTTATACGTCTGAAGCTACAAGGAACAGATAATTAATATTGAAAGTGTAGAAATAATAGAAAATTAAAACGTAGTAATTCCATTGATACTTGATAATTTGATAATTCCATGGGTAATTGTCCATAACTCCTAGTGATTTGGAGTTTTCTGTGTCTCTGACTTATTTCTTTGTTTTATTTGTTTTGCTTTTGTTTGTTTGTTATTTTGCTTTTTGCCCAATTACACTTCCAAAAGAAGGCAGGTCCAGAATGAAAAAGAGTCCATACTCTGATTTAGCACGACCACCTTTGGATACCTAGATCTTTACAGATCAACTTTTCAACTTGAAGCATCTGAGAAATCCTTTTCTTGTCCTGCTTCCAGACATTAGAGTACTTTCTTTTCTCCCATAAAATATTTCAGGTGATTTCTGCAGGAATCTGTAGCTCCAGAATCCATCCTTTAAATGAAAACCTAAATAAAAATTATAAATAGGTGTCGTGTGTAAGATGGTATGTGTTCTTGTTAGCTTTGTCCCCACTTCTGTTCCACTCCCATATCGTCTTTCTCCTGGAAGCTCACAAAGTTTGTAAATCAAAAGTATGCCTCATACCCATAGACTCGCCTTTTTGGATCCCAGAATAGAGAGACATTCCGTTTAAACTAGGGTTCCAGTGCTAGAAAGGCTAGTCCTTTTGAATTATATTCTATCCTAGCTGTCCTCCCCAGTGCTACTCAGGAACATAATCAATCACCATCTAGTGGATCAATCCTGTTGTTACGGGGAGGATGTGGAGTTGCCCATGTGAGAAGCACCTCTGCAGCAGAGCAAGACCTGCCCTTTGGAGCCCTTGTCCTTGGAGTGCTGATGTTTGGAGCCAACAGGTTTTATGTCCATGGTTGCTACGAGCAGTCAGGTCTGCCTGGCTTCAGTAGCTCTGAGAGGTGGCTTCCTGTACCATCGAATGCCCCCACTGACTCAGGATGTCCCCAGGCAA
Source organism: Mellivora capensis (assembly GCA_004024625.1). Classification (NCBI taxonomy): domain Eukaryota; kingdom Metazoa; phylum Chordata; class Mammalia; order Carnivora; family Mustelidae; genus Mellivora; species Mellivora capensis. The sequence goes on from PISX010011763.1 coordinate 35,938, forward strand.
AATGTGTCATCCCACATAGACTGTATCTTAAGTTATATGGAAAAATGGGCTTGTTTTTTTTAGAGTTGCATTAAATTAGAGTGTACTAGGGGCAGGAAGGGGTGGGTTTCCCAGGAAACTATAGCTCCACATTTTTGTGTTTTCAAGAAGTTTTGGGGGGTCTGTGAGGTCCTTAGATGATAGGATAGAGTCTCTTAAGTCTGGAGTGGTTTAATTGTGGTTCTCCCTGAAGGAAGGTCACCTTCTCAAACCTAGGTTCTTGGCTTTTCAGTTAGCCAGGAGTGTAAAGGAACGGACGTGTCCTTGTTGAAAAGAGACCTTTCAGACCACCCATCAAACCAGAGGCAGGTTAGGACTTTTTTTCTATGTATAGCCTCCCACAGCTTATGATTTTTTTGCTATCCAGTGGCATTTGCAGTCTAACATGGTGCCAGTGACCCCCCAATCCGTTGGGAAGCAGCTAAGACGCATACTGCAGTCAGAGCTGTTTGTTTGGTCAGCTACCCCAGGCTCTCGTTTTTGTGGCCAGTGTTTTGTTTATGAATGTTTTCTCCTCTATGGTTTCCGGCTTCAGGGACCAGGGGTGGGAGTTGTGGGGGCTGGGGGGAAAAGGCAGACAGAAGATGGTTGGGCTCATTTCATTTCCTGAATCCTGTTGGGCATTCTTGCGTTCCATGGTTCCATCTTGGCTGGACAACATTTCCCACTGGTTTGTCAGACCAGCGTTCCCAGCCACCTCCAGGGGCGTCAAGGGAAACCACACCTTGCTCCGTGTCACCAGTTAACTGGCAGAGTTTTGTTCAGTAAATATTTATAGAACCTCCCTATTAACCTCGAACCCTGCAACCTTGTACCTTTGAAAAATTTATTCTCCCTCCCTGGCCTCCCAAGTAACTGTTTGGGTCCAGGCAGTGCATGTCAGAAGGACAGCGATGGTGCCATTTATCTCAGGATGGGCACCGCCGAAGAAACACATCCTTCCTGATCTTAACCCTGAACTTGGTAGACTATGCCGCTTTTTTAGGGTGAGAGAGTGTTCGTGGGAAAGGGACAGGGGCAGATCATCTTTCACGATTTCCCCCTTTGATTTGTCAAGTTAAACCCTTGTGATCAGAGAAGTGCAGAGCAGCGTAGGGAGAGGAAGGAGCCTGGCCTGCAAACCCAGTGAGCTGCAGCCTTCCCTGGCTCTGCACACAGAACAATGAGGTCATCGACCTGCATGAGCTGTCACCTTGTCCATGAGAGAGAGAGAGAGAGAGAGGTGCCCTCTGGTAATTTTGGAAATAAATTAGATACAACCTAAATATCCAGCAATAGGGGGCTAGTTTGTTAACTAGGGTTTATCTTTAAGCACTACAATGTTGAATTTTTAAAAATATTTATTTAGTTGAGAGAGAGAGAGAGCACAAGCAGGAGGGGCAGAAGGAGAGGGAGAGAGAGCCTCAAGTAGACTCCATGCCCAGTGCAGAGTGTGAGCTAGGGCTCCATCTCACAAGCTCTGACAGCACGACCTGAGCCAAAAGCAAGAGTCCAACGTGTCCCCTATGTTGAATTTGTAATGCTTTGTAAAAATGTGATATGTTAGAGAGAGAAAGAAGAAACATCATGGAAACATGATTTTTTTACTGTAAAAAAATCATGTTTTATTTTAAAAAAATCAGTTTTATAAAAACAAAGAAGGGAGGCATGCCTGGGTGGCTAAGTCAATTAAGCATCCAACTCTTGGTTTCAACTCAGGTCTTGATCTCCAGGTCAGGAGATTAAGCCCCGCATTGGGTTCCTGAGCAAGGAGCCTGCTTAAGATTCTCTCTTTCCCTTTGCCCCCCCTCCCCTGATTGTGCCTGCATGTTCTCTCTTTCTCTTTAAAAAAAAAAAACAGGTGGGGGGAAGAAGCATCAAGTTGTTAATAGTTTTCTTTGGGAATGTGGGAGATTTTTAACCTTTATTTCCAGTGTCCTGCAGTGAACATTTATTACCTTTTGTTTTTTCATTGCAGACTTACTTATACATGAAAATATTATATGAAGGTTCATGAGTGAGTCTAAAGTGAATGCCCATGTAAACACTCCAGGTCAAGAATAGTAAAAGCAACATGACTTTAGCATTGGAATACTGATAATAAAAATATTACTGAAAATTACTTTTCCCGAGTCCCTCATATGGCTGTGGTAGAAATAAAATAAGACTGTGTATGAACGTGCTTACGTTAAGTCTTAAAACATCTATCAAACATAAGCAGTTATCTTTCTCCTCGAAAGTACCAAATAGGACAGATGCACGTGAGCAACAAGTCATTGCTGACGTCTGAGGCTGCTTGTGTCAGACAGAGATTTGCACTGAAAACGTGTCCATGAGTTCACGTGTCCTATCTGCTTGTTCTTCCCTCACAGGGAAGCCCTGCTGCACAGTCCTGGCCTCCGGGAGAGGTCTGTGACCGACTCGACATAAAAATCTTTTTCCTCCTTTTCAGACTGGATACCCTTGGTTTTCTGTGATTCTCTGGGTGGTTGCATGTGGTGTAAGAAGGGTTTGTGTGTGTGTGTGTGTGTGTGTGTGTGTGTGTATGAGTTGATTTCACCAAAGTCAGAATTCCAAGCAGTCCTGTTTTTTTGCTTTACTATTGAATTATCAAGTCTTTCACCTCTTGATTTGAAGTTTGGACACAGGCAATCAATCATAACAATTCTTTCCTCTGTTATTGTTGTCAAGGCTGCTCCAAATTTGTTGGGCCATGTGCAGAGTGAAATGGGAGTGCCCTTTTTCAAAAACACAGGGAAAAATTCTTGTTAAAGGTACTAAAATATAGAGCTTTTCCCTTTCTTCCATGGTTTCTGTCTTGACTTGTTGTAGTGTACTTTATTGCTATTTCATGTCACTCTAAATAAGGGAAATTTCTAAATTTTAATTATTATGAATTTTACTGTTTACCTTTATAGGGTATGATGCCAGTTTGTTTTATTTTTATTAAGTTTTTAATTTTAATTCCAGCACAGTTAACATACAGTGTTACGTTAGTTTCAAGTATATAGTCATTCAGCACTTCTATACATTACTCAAGTGCTCATGATGATAAATGTACTCTTATTTCACCCACCCCCCAACCCACTCCTCTCACCCTTTCCCCTCTGGTAGCCATCTGTTTGTTCTCTGTAGTTAAGAGTCTGTTTCTTGGTTTGTTTCTCTTTTTTTTCTCCCTTTGTTCATTTGTTTTGTTTCTTAAATTCCCCATATGAGTTTAAAATGCAAATATAAAGGGACGCCTGGGTGGCTCAGTTGGTTAAGCGGCTGCCTTCGGCTCAGGTCATGATCCCAGCGTCTTGGGATCGAGTCCCACATCGGGCTCCTTGCTCGGCAGGGAGCCTGCTTCTCCCTCTGCCTCTGCCTGCCACTCTGCCTGTGCTCGCTCTCTCTCTCTGACAAATAAATAAATAAAATCTTTTTAAAAATGCAAATATAAGCATTTAATTCATATGCAAAACCACCATTATAAAATTTATATTTTGTAGCTCATACATTGTTCTTTAAAAAAAAAGATTTTATTTATTTGACACAGAGAGAGAGTATAAGCAGAGGGAGCAGCAGGCAGAGGGAGAGGGAGAAACAGACTCCCCACTGAGCAGGGAGCCTAATGCAGAGATCGATCCCAGGACCCCGAGATCATGACCTGAGCTGAAGGAAGCCGCTAACTGAACCACCCAGACGCCCTCTCAGACATTGTTCTTACTGCAACAGTGGAAATTCTGCACCAAACGAACCCAGCCATTTTAATTTCAGACAGTGTGTGCATGTTCTACCAGCACTACCTTTAGCTTACTATTGGTAAGGACCAATGGAAAATAAGCTACAGGTTGCCCTATCTTGTCCCTTCCTTTTACATCAGACATGACCATTTTCAGTGTAAGTGGTTGGCTAACATGGGAAAGTAACATGAGCGAGAAAGGACATTAGAGGGTTCCTTGTTTTTTTGTGTTTCTTGGGATGGTATTGCTTTATTTCTACCTTCCAGACAAGTTCTGGTGCCAGTGGAAAGCATTCCTTGGGTCTGCACCTCTACTCATGCACTTATAGACCTTACGTGCTTACCTTGGGCTTGCTCTGAGTCTTGCTGAAATCCCATGTGTGGTGGGTCCACCAGAGTTGTGTGCTCCTAGGACGGCGTGAACGCTCTACGCAGTCGGGATGATAGGGCAGAACAACGCGCCCATTACCGGCATCTCCTCTGCTCATACTCGTGCTCTGCTATTCTATTGGACTTCACGTTCAGAATACAGATTCAGAGGTAAAATGATTAAGAATTCCCATGTGGCCCCAGGACAGCATTAAACAAAGTGCAGGCCCTTTGGGGAGCAGGGCCCTGAGGGATCCGGCAGACTGCCATGGCTGGAAGCTGGCCCTGACTATTGTCATGTTTGTGATCCTAATGACTGGTTCTTGTTGTCACCCTCCCATGCTTTCTCTTCCGGGTTTCGGGTCCTCCTTATCTGTAATCCTGTTGGGCCCAGAGTTCTGTTCAGGGTGAGTTCTAGGTTTTTTGACAATGACAAATAGCAGTCATTCGGAGTACAGGGTACACTTGCTGTTGGTACTGGTTCATTTTTCATTGTGCGTTTATCAAACACATTAGCCCAGGGATTCTGAATAGGAAGGAAAGAACACTGAGTCGAAAAGGCCAAGCTCTTGGAATTTAAGAAGTTTAATAAAGATCAGAATTTATAACTAGCAGCCTCAAAACTGTACTTTTGCTGGCAGCAAGGTATTCTCCCTGTGTTCCTGTTGGGTTTATAAAATCATCAGTGTACGTGTGAGCTGTTGGCAAACCAGTAACTTTCTGAACTTATCTCTGAGAGGTTATTGGAATATTTTGCCCCTGGAATATTATGCCTTCGATAGAAAATTCCTCAGAAAGTATCCAAAAATTCTTTCCATTTCCAAATAATCTTGACAGTCTGTTGAGTAAATGGAGGCTGCAAAGCTTGGTAGTCAAGAGAATAACTTCTGGTCAGGGAGACCCATCCTGGCTCTACCTTTTAACTCGGTATATGATTTGGGGCAAGTCACCTGTGGTTCTGAGCTTGGATTCCTCACCTGTGAAGAGGCATAGCAGAGTAGCTAGCTGAAAGGATTATGCTTGTTAATATAGAGAAGGTGGGTTTGTTCGACGTTTGACACTGAATGGGCATTCACGTTTAACTATTATGCTTAGTAGTATACACTGGAAATAACAAGTCTTCAAGTGACTGTATTTATGAGGTTAGAAGGTGAATAATATTATTAGCAGACTAATAAATAGTCTGGTCTAGTTCTGTAGGAAATCCAGCAGATAGCCATGAAACACAAAGGAGAAAAATAGTGTTGTTTGTATGAAACTGAGTGTTTGAGAACAGGAGCAGAGAGCCTTGCATTTCAGTATCCTCAGCCCAGCACAGTGGCTAGCACATAATAGGTGCTTGCTGATTAAATGATGAAGGAATAAATAGGTAAATATTTTATTTTTCACCTTGTGTGACTTCTGTCCTTCTAAATTACAAACAAACCAAGAGATACATTTTATGGTTTTTCCATGTGTGAGGATCCCTTTGCTTTTTGACACCTGGCGGGGGGTGGGGGGGACAAAAAACAAGGGGGAAAAAAACAGACAAAACCTGGCGGAATCTTTACTTTTAGTAAAATTTCCCATATCTGAACACTGGGCTCACTGGCAGATGGTCTGAAGTCTCAGCTGGGATGTGGGCTGCATTGTGGGCCTGAACGGAAACCAAAGTTCTGTGTAGTTGCTTACCTGGGCTCTAGGGTCATAGCCTTCCCCCCGAGCTCCGGGCGGGAGAAGCTGTCTCCCTGCTGCATGCAGCATCAGAGATGTTAAGTGTCTGCTCCCGGCCAAGCCCGGCTGCATTCTAGCAGGTGGTGGTGATTCCTAGGGAGACAGGAGAAGACCAGGCTGTCGTTCAGATTGAGGCAAGATCAGTTTGCTTTAGACAACAAAGCCTTTAGGAAGATATTTGAGCCATAGGGTGCAATTGAAGGGCTTAAATTTAAGTGAAAATAATTGACAAAGTAATTCAAAAGCCATTTTCTAATAATTTATCCATTTTCTAATAATTTATAAGAGACCAGAGAGGCCCTTTTGTATGTCATTTTCTGCCAAGTCTATTTTAAGTCCTCTGCAGTTTAAACACCAGAGGATTAGTGACCTGGAGAGGCGTTTTCAGGTTTGAAAATTAGGGAATAAATGAGAGGCTTTTGACCCAGTATAGTTGCAGTTGTCCCCTCCACCCGCATTTAAAGTGTGCGGCAGGAATTCACGTTCTGCGAGAGCTTTCCAGAACAGTTAGATTCCAGACATGGGTATTTATATTTGCCGCTAGTGACATGTGAAAACACATAAAAGGGCAGCTTTTAGGGATATTTTTATTATTAAAAATGATACAGTGCCAAAATAGATTTTTATACTATTTTTTAAAGACTTTTTATTTATTTTAGGGAGCAAGTGAGCATTAGTGGGGGGAGGGAAGAGAGAATCCTCAAGCAGACTCCCTTCCAAGCCCAGATTCCCAACAGGGGGTCAGTCCCAGGAACCTGAGATGACAACCTGAGCCGCTCAACTGACTGAGCCACCCAGGTGCTCCACACTGTTTTTAAACTGGATTTTGTGTCGGTCCAATTGATTATATTTTTAGGAGTAGAAGGGAGTTATTAATCTCATTTCTAATCCCTCCTACCTTACTTGAGAAAGATAATTATTTTTTAAGTTTTTATTTAAAGTCCAGTTAGTTAACGTAGTGTTATATTAGTTTCAGGTGTACAACGTAGTGATTCAACACTTTCATACAACATCCAGTGCTCTTTGTAGCACCTTAACCCCCGTCACTTGTTTAACCCATCTCCCACCAACCTCCCCTTTGATAACCATCAGTTTGTTCTCTATAGTTAAGAGTCTGTTCCTTCCTTTCTCTCTCTCTCTCTCTCTCTCTCTCTTATTTTTTCCCCTTTGCTTGTTTTGTTTCTTAAATGAGGAAACCATTTAAGGGTCATTAAGGATTAAATATCCTCTTACAGTTTGACAATCTAATTTTTAAAGATTGTATTCAACAAAATGGCTTCCTACTTATTTTTGTGCAAGTACTCTCTCTGAAGGAAGCAGGAGAAATCTTGCACCTTCAGTTGTTGGATGGGATAGCGGGAAGATTTGCTGATTGCTTTTCCACGGACAGAAATGCAACTGCAAATGATAAAGAGAGATGATAACACTAGAACTACTCATGAAGCTTGAATCTGGATTGCTAAGATTTTATATGATAGAACATTTTCTTGGGGAGGATTCTAGTGGCTACACAATCAGCATCTGGCTCCTGTGCCTGGATTACTCTCCTCCTCTCTTTTCTGGTCATGGCCCAAGCTTACCCCAAAGCTTACCCTTCAAAACCCAACTCAGATGTCGCCACTTCCTTGAAGACTTCCTCACCATTCTCAGCTACTTTGTGTTACTTTTGCATTTTAGGTGCACTTCTTTTTTTTTTTTTTTTTAAGATTTTTATTTATTTATTTGACAGAGATCACAAGTAGGCAGAGAGGCAGGCAGAGAGAGAGGAGGAAGCAGGCTCCCCGCTTGAGCAGAGAGCCGATGTGGGGCTCGATCTCAGGACCCTGAGATCATGACCTGAGCTGAAGGCAGAGGCTTTAACCCACTGAGCCACCCAGGCGCCCCTTTAGGTGCACTTCTTAAGGAAGGGGCACGTTTCTGCAGTATTCTGTAATTATTGGTATTTATCTTTTGCACTGAATTTATGAGCCTTTTGAGGGCAGAGTTATCTTTGTGGTCTAACCCCCAGTATATTGCCTGGAAAGTAATAAGCACTCAAAGATTCTATTGAACAGGCAACTATCAGAAGGCAGAACCAAAATAGGTTCCACATGAGGATATTTTGTGTTGGTAGAAATGAATTTATTTTAGATTTCCTCCTGTTTATTACTTCTCAAAACAATCCCTTAGATGGGGAAAAACATAATACCCAGTGTTGGCAATAGTATGGCAAGAGATATTTGTATATTGGTGATGAAGATATAAATTGGCACACCCTTTTTGGGAAACCATTTGAAAATTTGAAGTTTAAATATGGGCATAACCTTTGACCTAATAATTCTGTTTCTTTCAATTTGTTCTAAGGAAATAATAAATCACTCATGTTTCAAAGGATAATCAAAGGAACAACAGTTATATGTTAATTATACCTCAATAAAAAAAAATTTTTTAAAGTACAGCAGGAGCAGCTTTCTAATATTACGTGATCCAAAGCGAGTATGTAATAAGTTCCTGAGAACTTGAGATGATAACTCCTTGAAGTGCTTCTTTTATGTTTACTGGATCATCCAGCCCATTGTCTTACATATAGTAGAGGTTGAATAAATACTTTTAATGAGTTGATGAGTAACTCCATACATTGAGATAAAAAAATATCATGTCCATGTTCACCCATATCATCCAGCCCACTGTCCTGCATGTGGTAGAAGTTTAATAAATACTTTCAGTGGGTAAATAAATGAGGAATTCCATAAATTGAAATTTAAAAACCCATCAAGTCCATAGAATAATGTAACCATTGTTCCTGATGCTACCACCAAATTTAATAACCGTTAATTGGCATACTTGTTTCTAATCTTATTTTTCTTTGTTTACACTTTTAAACTTATATGAGTAATATATATGCATATCCTTTGTGAATAGTACTTTATAATCTGCAAAGTGATTTTTATATTTTATCTTCTCTTGAATCATAAGAGGTACCACTCCCATTTTATAGAAGGGACAACTGAGGCTTACAGCAGAGCCAGGATTAGAACTACCACTTCTGACTCCTGGCCCAGTATTCTTTTTACTATAGAGGCTTTGGAAAACTCTTAGGAAACAGGGAGTACCTAGCATGTTTATTAAGGGAGGGTGTGCATCAGTTCCAGAAAGATGTTGACAGATTAGAAGGAATTTAAAGAGGAGCCAACACTGCTGGAAGGAAGGACATAGGAGAGATGAAAGGAGCTAAATATGTATAGCTTGGCCAAAGGATGATTAAAGGGGATATGATAACAGTCCCTAAGAATGTGAAGGATGTAAACATCATGGAAAGACAAAATGTATTTAGAACCAATCAAAGCAGTATTTAAAAAGAAATAAAAATTAATGCTAAACATCAAGAAAAGCTGTTTCATGGAGAGACTTGCTAGCTTGTAAGTTGGAATCCTCAGAGAAGTATCAAAAACCCCATATATAGGAGGCATTTATGACTGAGCTCTCCTGCCTACATTTGGGGAGGGCTTTCTAGTTCTAATTTTGATGGCTGAGATCATGGCCCTTCCTGGCATGGATTTGCCACCCAGTTCTGATTGCACAGTTTTGCATATCGGGGTCAAAAGAAAGAGTCTTGTTACACTCTTGTAGAAGCCAAACTCAGGCATGTCCCCAGTGTCATGCAGTCCAACGTTGCTGACTGTCCACGAAGCCTAAATTGAAACCCTAAGAGTGTAGCGGTTTAAGTCTGCAGTCAGGTGATTCCTCTCTCTATGGTGCCCCCTGCTGGGCATACAGGTTGTGAGGAGCCTCCTTCCTATAAAATTAACAGCCACACTTGGTGAGCAAGTGGAAACATTCTCGAGGGAGCCTGGGAGCCACTGCAGTCCTTGGTCCTGGGAATGCACTTAAGGCATTGCCATTGCCTGAGTAGGGAGTGATCTTGCATATATTGTGTGTGTGAAGTCATGTCTGGTGAAGGCACCAGAGCCCGTGGGGACATCAAATAAAATCCGAGGCGGAGCTGTAAAAGGTATTCACCATTCATTGGGATGTCACCACAGAATTATCTCTGCCCCGCAGGAGTCATGCAAGAGAGATGTCCAAACTAAGCAAGAGTTTAGATGTCCAAACTAAGCAAGAACTCCTAAGAGGAGGAGTGTGATGTTCGGGGCCCTTGGAAGGAGCTGGAAGGCATTACTTGGAAGGACACCCCACCTCTGAGCCCACATGAGGCTAGGCCCAGTGCCATCTTAGGCCAAAAGGTGCCAACACGGCTTCAGCCAGGCCCATGAGCATCCAGCCTTAACGGTCTGGTGAATTTGATTTGGAAAATTGAACAGGACTGAAAACAGTGATCTGGGGTCCCTCTGGGGCCTGTGACACCACCACTAAGAAAACCTGAGAGGGAGGGACCCAGCGCCCTGGTGAGGCAGAACTGGGCTAGGATTTGAGTTAACCAGTATATGCATGTAGTGTGTAAATTAACCTTTTCTCCTGCCCTTGCAGCCTTCCTCTCCATTGCCATTCTTCCCACTCCTGCTTATTCACTCACTCAGCAAACTCAGTCCACCCCGCTTCTGTGGCCAATGAGGAGCCTGATGAGAAGGAGATGAAGCCCGTGATGGTACAGGATCTGGGGGATGCTGGGTAGTGGCAGAGCTGTGATACAGCCCAGGTCTTCAGGTTTCTAGGTCAGGGAGCTTCCCCTCTGCTGCATAAAGCTTATTATCTCCTCCCAGAGGAACTCTGTCATTTTGCTTTTCTTTCCTGACTGAGTACTTGGGATCAAGGCAGCCACAGATGAGACACACGGTGTCATAAAAGCAAAGATAGGAAAACTGTATACTCCTTAGCAATTTATATTGATACTCTAAATCCTTTAAGATAAAATCTGCTGTGCACATAGGTTATTAAGGATTTAAATATATCTCCACGTGTACATATTGTCATAAAATGCAGTTCTGTGACATAAAGCACATAAAATTGTTTTCTTTAGCAATCACTGTAATTCTGAATTCTGTTCTTTAGAATAAGGACTGTTTCATGGCTTGAGAGCCTATGTATTGTCTGGTGCATGGATGGTCTTGGTATCTTCACTATTACATGGTAAGGGAGGAGTTGCTCCCCCCTCCATTCTGCCATGAGGAGACTGAGACACACTGGAGTTGAGGAATTGGCCAAGGTCACTGGGTAAATGGCAAAATCTGGATTTGAATGCATGCAGTCTGGCTGCAAAGTTCAAGCCCTTGACCATTGTACTATACTGTCTCTCACAAGAGAAGGCTTTTGGAGTTACATTTTAGCCTCAGTCTCATAGGATCTGCCCAAGAAATTTGAGTTTTTAGTTAATTTCCCTGTCCTTAGCAACACTTAAAATTATTCTAGTCCATGTGAATGCTGCCATAGAACACTGTAGACAAGTGTCAGCACAATTCTCACCTCATTGGAAACCCATAAAAGTAATTGCCAGGTGTTAACACACACACTTTAAAAAAAAAAAAAAAAAGAGCTTTAACACCGCAAAGGCAGCAAAGTCTCCTGGATCTCCCAGTGTATGATTCTTTGCTCAAAATAAGTGGAACGGATGGATGGAGGCACTGAATGATTGAGATAATGGGTTTTGATTATGCTCTTAAAGGGACCTAAAGAAAATGTGTATAGGATTTGGAAATCAGAAGACATTAGTTCAAGTTTGGGCTCTAACGTTTTTCCCTCTCTGCCCTTGGTCAAGTCACTTTGCCTCTGAGTGTGTTTCCTCTTCTTTAAGATGAAGTTGGTACTTTTCACCCTTCCCAACCTCACAGAGCTATTGTTAGAATTACATGAGGTAATACATGTGAAAAGAGTTGACCTACATAACTGTATGCTCATTATCCTGAGGCTCTGGGGTCCCAGAGAGAGGTGCTGGAGCAGAGGTGGGTATTTAAGAGTTTCCCTTGTCTACCCTATTAATAAGGAAGTGTGCACCCTCTTGTGGCAAAGTGTGGGGGTTAAGTTAGGAGCCTTCTGAAAAATACTGGAAATGTTGTAATTAGGGTTTTTAAAAGTTGTCTCCAGAAATCCTTTCCCATTAATGAATATACATACTCTTTCTAAACAAATCCTTAAATTATGATGTAAATAAATTGCTACATCTTTACCCAGTTTTGTTTGCAGAGAGAGAGATTTTTTTCCTCAATTAGAATAAATGTTATGTTTTCCTCCATTTCTTTCCTGTTTCATTCATAGAGAGTCTTGCTATTTTTGTTTTCCTAGACTGCTGTATTTATTTTGTTTTCCTTTGCCTGTTTACATTTACTTTTTTAAATCTGATTTAATATTTGTTAAATTTTTTTATTTTATTTTTAAGATTATTTATTTGTCAGAGAGAGAGGGAGAGCGAGCGAGCGAGCACAGGCAGACAGAGTGGCAGGCAGAGGCAGAGGGAGAAGCAGGCTCCCCGCTGAGCAAGGAGCCCAGTGTGGGACTCGATCCCAGGACGCTGGGGTCAGGACCTGAGCCGAAGGCAGCCGCTTAACCAACTGAGCCACCCAGGCGTCCCTAATATCTGTTAAATTTTCAATGCACAGTTAGAGTGTATAAGGTCTGCATGGGCTAACACAGGTTGTCAGGCTCCCACCCATATAGTAGATGCTCGATAAATGGTGTTGAGTGGATGCTGAAAGTCTCCTTAAGCATTCCTCATCTCCTTTCCCTATTTTATCTGTGGGTACCCCCTTTTCCTTGGCATCAGTTTTCCTGAAACATACAGAAATAAATTAAGGAAATGTGGCATTTCAGTCACTTAACATTATTTTTCTCAGTTCCTCTCTAGTAAAGTGAGGGGGTGAGAATAGGTAATTTCCAGGGTTCATACTCTGTAGAAATAAATAAGATGACATTCCTTAGCAGAGGTTGTGAATGTCTTATTATGCATGTCACTTTTTTTTTTAAGATTTTTTAAAAAATTTATTTGAGAGAGTAAGCGAGCGAGACAGAGCACAAGCAGGACGAAGGGCAGAGGGAGAAGCAGGCTCCCACTGAGCAGAGAGCTCGATGCGGGGCTCGATCCCAAGACTCTGGGATCGTGACCTGAGCCAAAGGCAGACGCTTAACTGACTGAGCCACCCAGGCACCCTTGTCAGCTTTATTATATCCTCCCTCAGTTCCTAGGTGAATAGAGGAAGGAGGCATCAAAACAAGGTATAGTGGAAGGGAAGGCAGAAGGAAGGGTAGAGGTGGGATGAATTACAGGATGAGAGATCATTGTGTGTTGGGTGGGAGTGGGGAGTAACAGGACAGTAGCAACATTCCAGAAAGAAGCTGTAACATCCTGAGCTCGTGAAAAATTTTCATAACTTATGCACATTGTATTGTCTGTGATGCTCACAGGGGATTATCTTACTCAACATCCTTTATTCCCACACGTTGCTTACATTAAATTTGAGGAAAAAGTCTTTTTCTCTAATTGAGTTATAAATTCCCTGATCATGTGGCCATTCAAATGACAGCATTGCTTTTTAACTGGCTTTATATGCTCTTCATTTTGCTAAAAGTTTCTTCTTCAAACCTGCTTCTTTAAAAGCCTGTGTTGTTTTAGAGAACTTGTGACAGAGGTATCACAGAAGGAGGCTGTTGTCCTCATAGGGAGGGCCCTTGTGATTTGTGGAGGTCACAGGGTGGTAGGGGTAGGCTTACCTGGCATTGGGTCTCCATTGGACAATTTCAAGATTCATACCAATCTAACTAATAAAAGACTTGATAGTCAAAATGCCAGTCGAGTGACATACTGAGAAGCACTGAAAACCCCGCACTCTTCCCCTGGGCTGTCTAGTCTTCCCCTGGAGAGGTCAGGTTGCTGTTGCAAAATGGCTTGGTGCATGGTGGGGAGTTAATTAGTTTCATTAATTAAACAGACCTTTTTTGAGTTTCACTCTGTGTGCCCAGTACTGAGCAAAATGCTGGAATTAAGACAAAATTCTACCTTTTAAGGCCTTACACTTCCATCAGAGAGCCACTAAGCAAACATTACAAGCATGGGCTTAGTGCTGTAGAAAAGAAAAATACTGGGTGCTTAGAGGGAGAAGGAAGAGGTGAGCGCCTTCTGGGCTAGAAGTCCCCATCTGGGAGAGTAAGAGTTTCTCTGGATAAAAGCGAGAACACATACACTCTGGGAATTGCAAGGAGTTGAGAATGATCTTTAATGCTCATTGTCATTAGGCCATAAAACCTGATGAGAAATGGAGTCCTTGAAACTTAACTTGCTGAGAAGTCTAAGAGGTTCATGGTTGCTAGTCATGGTACCCTCTCACCTGGAAAGTGATGCAGCTCTACCATCTGCTCTTTGGGCTTCTCATCTTCTGGATTCATGCTGTACAGGTAGTTTTCAAACTTCTGGTCTCTGGACTTCTTTATGCTCCTGCAAACTATTGAGGACTCCAAGGAACTTTTGAAAAAATTCATGAAATGTGAAGTTAAAACTAAGAAAGTTTGAAGGTATTTATTAATCCACTTAAGATAATAATAAAATGATTACATATAATAATAGAAATAATGCTTTTTTAGAAATAGCTATATTTCCCCCCACCTCAGGTTGCCTTTTTTTTTTCTTTTCAGTGTTCCAGAATTCATTGTTTATGCATCACACCCAGTACTCCATGCAATACGTGCCCTCCATAATACCCACCACCAGGCTCATCCAACCTCCTGCCCCTCTCCACCCCAGAACCCTTAGATTGTTTCTCAGAGTCCACAGTCTCTCATGGTTCATCTCCCCCTCCAATTTCCCCCAACTCCCTTCTCCTCTCCAGCTCCCCATGTCCTCTGTGTTATTCCTTATGCTCCACAAATAAGCGAAACCATATGATAATTGACTCTCTCTCCTTGACTTATTTCACTCAGCATAATCTCTTCCAGTCCTGTCCATGTTGATACAAAAGTTGGGTATTCATCCTTTCTGATGGAGGCATAATATTCCATAGTATATTTGGACCACATCTTCCTTATCCAGTCTTCCGTTGAAGGGCATCTTGGTTCTTTCCACAGTTTGGCAACTGTGGCCATTGCGGCTATGAATATTGGGGGTACAGATGGCCCTTCTTTTCACTGTATCTTTCTTTGTATCTTTCTTTCAGTAGATTCATTGTATCTTTCTTTCACTGTATCTGTATCTTTGGGGTAAATACCCAGTACTGCAATTGCAGGGTCATTTCGTAAGGAATCTCCACACTGTTTTCCAAAGTGGCTGTACCAACTTGCATTCCCACCAACAGTGTAAGAGGGGTTCCCTTTCTCCACATCCTCTCCAACACACATTGTTTAATGTCTTGTTAATTTTGGCCATCTAACTCGTGTAAGGTGGTATCTCAGTGTAGTTTTGATTGTATTTCCCTGATGGCCAGTGATGAACATTTTTTCATGTGTCTGTTAGCCATTTGTATATCTTCACTGGAGATGTGTCTGTTCATGTCTTCTACCCATTTTTTGACATGATTATCTGTTTTGTGTGTGTTGAGTTTGAAGAGTTCTTTATAGATCTTGGATATCAGCCCTTTGTCTGTAGTGTCATTTGCGAGTATCTTCTCCCATTCCGTGGGTTGCCTCTTTGTTTTGTTGACCGTTTCCTTTACTGTGCAGAAGCTTTTGATCTTGATGAAGTCCCAAAAGTTCATTTTCACTTTTGTTTCCTTTGCCTTCGGAGACATATCTTGAAAGAAGTTGCTGTGGCCAGTGTCGAAGAGGTTACTACCTATGTTCTCCTCTAGATTCTGATGGATTCCTGCCTCACACTGAGGTCTTTTATCCAAAAAATAGCTATATTTTATAAGGCTAGAAAATTTAGTGAGAATATTGGCTTTTTGCAAGTCTCTTTAATGCCCTGCTTAAGAGAAGGCATATATGTTTGTATATCTGCTTCTGCATTCAGCCTGATATATTATTTTGGTTGAAATATATGGAGAAAATCTGAGCTCACCCAGATATGTAGTTGGAAAAAAGAGTCTTTCAGTAGCCTTTTCAGATAATTATAGATATTCGTCTTTGATACTACATCAAACCTGGACAAGTAGTGGTTTCTTAAAGATTAGTTGCCATACAGTATCTGAAACCATACAAATGAACTTTAAGATTCTCTTACATTAGAATCTCTTACTAATGCAGGAATTTGTAATACCAAACATTAGTTATTTAGAAAATACTGGGTTATTCAGGTATTCCGGATGTTGATGTTACATTATACAGTATCAAAAAATCAATCATTCGCTATTGTGACCAATCTCATCTCAGAAGTCTTTAAATATCGGTAAGCTGCAAGCTCATGATGATAAAATACAAGTTTCCCCAAATCCTCATTTTTGCTTGAGAGGTCCTGTTTCATCACTAGCAGCAAAAATACTGTCAGTTGTTATCGTTGAAGTCACATGCTCCCTTCATTTATTTTCAAGAGTATGTCAGGTACCCAGTTCTGAATAGCTGTGGCTGCCTGTCAGCCAGTTTTGTTTGTTTTTTTTTAGGTAAAAATGGTATTTCTATGAAGAAAGCCCACAACTCAGTCACAGAAGTTCTTTTCTTGAGACAGCATCTTACTTCAGTATGTGCAAAAGTGTCTTATATGTAATATCCATTTTATCAGACAACATTTTGGAAGACCAGTGCTCCAGGGTCAAGGTTTTACAAAAATTAGTAATTTTTGCTGCTTATCAAGGACTCCATTACCAAATGGGTATGGGCGAGAATTCAATGAGTGCAGGTACATTTTGGTGCCGTTGCCGTGATTCATGCCAAGGTTTCAGCAGTTTCAGCTATCATATATGCTTTTATGCCATCTATACAATTACCAACACAGCGGAAAAGGCAAATCGTATTTTGGTATTATTAGGAAAATAGTTTTAGCCTTTTGCAACTCCTGGAAGAGTCTTGGGGATCCCAAAGGTCTGTAGATCACACTTCGAAAACCACATGATGGTTAAGAGCATGACTCAGGGTCCAGGTTGCCTAGGATTTGACTTTTGCTTCTGGTGCTGATTAGCTGTGTGACTTTGGGAGGATATTGAACCTCTCTGTGGCAGTTTCCTCTCTGTAAAATAAGTGTAATAATAGTACCTACCTCATTAAATCAGTTAATCTGCTTAATAGCTAATCCATCAGTATGTGTTGGTAAAACTTATTACCTAGTTGATTGATTATCTGGGGAAACGCCTAAAGGCGGGGTTGCCCAGAAGCTCTCTCCTGTGTCAGTCTTTCAGGCTGCCTGAGATGTCCACCATTATCATTACTTCTTTGTACCCTTATGGTGGTAATGTACTATTAACTTAGTTATAACCATATCCTAGGAAGGATAATGTATTAGCTAACAGTTTAGCAGAGGTTAGTTTATTTAATTAACCCAACACTCTTGCCAACCAAGTCAAGGCTCTGAGGGAATGGAGGAAACGGACAGTGCTTGGTGAAGGGATGGGGGTGGGAGAATCTAAGAGCAGTGAGGGGTCCATTGGACCGCCAGCTCTCTAGGGTGGGGAGGAATGATTAGTAACTTTGCCTCTCATACCCAACTGGGATTGGTCCTGGTCACGTCTTTATCCTTTGTGAATTGCACACATAGTTCAGGCATATGTAATGTAAGTGCCCCTCCCTGCACGTTCTCCAGCTCCGAGGCGCCGTCATCTCTGGGGCGGTACAATAGACCTCATTAGTTCAGACCTGACTAATGTTGAACTTGTGACTATTGGGAGGTAGGCGGTACAATGCACAGAAACGAACATGAGCTTTGCAATGAGGCATGTCAGGGCTCAAACCCTGGCTCTGTCATAAACTAGCTATATGGCCTTGGGCAAGAGGTGAACCGTTCTAGGCCTTGGTTTCATCTCTGTGAAATGGGGATGCCACTACCTCCAGAGGGGGTTGCAGGTATTAAATGAGATAACCGATGGTAAGTATTCAGTAAATGCCTGGGACCTTGCGCATGCCAGCTTCATTTATCTTAAACTCCATCACTGGTCATTTATAATAAGGTCCTGACTACTGCTGAGTGTGATCCTTGATTTTTCACTTTTATTAACAGTGAGTTTTTTGAAAAAGTTAGGTGCGGTACCGGAAGGACTGTTGTGATGCTTCTGGTTCTCCGGGAATTTCAAGTAAATATTTCACAAAAGCATGACTTCTCTTCTTCACTGTTCCTGGGGACGCAGGAAGTGCTCTGATCCAGAACCCCTCTGCTCCAAAGGACTGCCCTTTTGTTCACCAGCTCAGGCTGGAAGTAGCTCAGTTACTGCTCAGTTCACCTCAGCCACTTTCATGCCGTCTGCCCAAAGTGAAAAAGCAGAAGGAAGCCATGTGTGGCACAGCTGGCACACAGCCACCTCTCCAAGGTCTGTCCCCAACAGCCTCTTCCCTCCTGGTTGCCACCAGGACTGATTCTTCCCCAGTGTCTTGTCTTTTTGGCTGTTCTTAGAATCCTCGCTGTTCCTAGAATTTATTGTTTCTAGACTCTGGGTGGCTGCACTTTTTTTTTCCATATCACCCTCCATGAGTTTCAGAAAACCCTATGGTCATTAATGAATCTATTTTCACAACCTCCCCAGAAACAAGCCTCTTCCCTGTTACAGATCAAAGAACCTATTACTGACACAAAAGGAATCCCGCCAACTGGCCTTCCCCACCACGGGAGGCAGGCCCCATTCTAATCTTGCCTTGGCTTTTGACTTGCTGTGTGGCCTTTGTTTCCTCATCCAACGATAATATCTACCTCGCAGGAATGTTGTGGAGTTCAACAAATGCTAAGAACTGTTCCTCTTGATGGCTGAAAGATCAGGATCGCATCTACTACAGTGCCAGAGAACTCAAAGCACTTATAGGAGTCTAATCTGTCCTTTATCAGGGTGAGGTAGATTAGTGGCAGGTGTTCCTTGTGCCCACGTTGTACCCTTACAAATGTGCCTTTCACCTTCTCATTTCAACAGTTCCTATTCGCTTCCTCTTTGCAAGCTCACAGGAGATTGTCTCTCTGAATGGAGACTAAAGACCGATGGACTAAGCAGACTTTGTGCCATTTCACTCTTCAGTTTGTGCGTTTGATCCCACTTGTAGTCGGGGGTGGAGATGCTCTCCTCTGACCCTGGGTCCTTCCCTTGTCTCCTTTTTGGTTTCAGTCCCCTTTTTCAGTACTTTATCCTTTGACCTCTTGGC
The DNA here is from genome assembly GCA_004024625.1 of Mellivora capensis. Lineage (NCBI taxonomy): Eukaryota > Metazoa > Chordata > Mammalia > Carnivora > Mustelidae > Mellivora > Mellivora capensis. The sequence continues at coordinate 54,881 of PISX010011763.1, forward strand.
AACATTTGGCACAAATAATGATCACTCTTCCCAGAACTTCCCAGAACTTGTTAGTGATGTTGTACCCCCAGAATTCTGCCTCTATGGCCTACTGAACCTGGTCCCTCTCCACTGTTGTTCCTCTAATAAAGGCTGAGGTTAAAACCTTTTCTCAGCACAGTCTCAGAGCTAATCTCATCTGTTTTCAAAGTTTTAACCAAAACCAGTGTTCCACTTCTAGTCCTGAATTTCTTCTTGCTCGATTGGCACTTTTTAGATCCTCTTAACATCATGCAGATTCAATATATTCATATATTTAGAATGGAATTGACTTTCTCTTCTTTACACACCAGAAATCAGTTCCTCTTCTGGAGGAACTTAATTCTGTCAGGGCTTCCATCAATAGTTCAAATGCTGAAGTCATGTGAACTCTTTTTCTCAACCCCTACATTTAATCTGTCCCCCCTGTAAAGACTCTCCCTGCCGTAACATTTGGGTTTGCATCATATAAAACCTGCCATATTGTATCAGTGGTTCCCTACTGGGTCTCTCTGCCAGCAGTGTCAACCCACTGCAGGCAAGTTGGCCTTCTGGGGAAAAGCACTTTCAGACCTTTGCAGTCCCTCTGCTGCCTTAAAGCGATTGTAATGATTAACTGTTGTGGTAGAACAAATCCAAACTAAGTGTCATAAAACAGCCACCATTCTTTTAGACTCACAGATTGTCTGGATTAGGGATTTAGAAAGGGCACAGTGGGTCAGCTTGTTTTTGCTCCATGATGTCCGGGCTCTCTGCTGGGAAGATTCAAAGCTGGGGTGTGACTTGACATCTGAGAGCTTACTCATTCACGTCTTTGACAATCTGATGTTGGCTGGACCCTCAGTTGGAGCTGTCAGCTGGAACAGTGGTCTCTCCATGTGGTTGCTTGTGCTTCCTCACAGCATGGTGACAGAGTTCCAAGAGCAAGCATTCATAAGAGAGACAGGGTATGATCTAGCTTCAGAAGCCCTATACTGTCACTTTTGCCATGGTCACAAGCCTGACCAGATTCAAGGGAGGAAACATAGCATACCATCTTTCAATAGAAGTGTCAAAGTCACATCATAAGCACATGTGGATGATTTTAGTTGCCGTCAACCTTGGAAAATACAGGTTGAAGAAGCTTGTCAAGGGTCTTCCAATTAGTAAATAGTTGGGTGGGGTTTGATCATAGAACCTTTGGCTCCAATCTCAACCTCCAGAGTGTCTCCACTTAATCGGGGCAAAAGCCAAGGTTTAGAAAGAAATGGGAAAAAGGTGATAGCAGTTATAAAAACTTACTAGGAATTAGTTTTAAATTCTGATCTCCCCTTGTCCAGTTGTGGTCCTGTAAGGTTCACAACTCTAGGGATGGAAGATTCCTGTTGGCAGATAGCTTGAGCCAGCTTGGTCCTTGGACGGCACTGGCCCCTGTGGACAAGAGCCCAGGGAATCTCAGTGACTGTCTCTATGTCTGCCTCTTCGGACCTCAGCCGGGCTATTTTGCCCATGTGCTTTCTGGGAAGCTTTCTTTCTCCTCTTTTCTCTCCGTCTGTTCATTCCTTCCTAGTCCTGGTGCCCACTTAGACCTCCCTGCCATTACTCTGTTTGCTTTGACCTCATCCTCATTGCAGCCCCACTGAGAGTTAGAGATGTGTCTCAGCATGGTTTGGCTTCTCACTGGAGTTGGCTTCTCTGGCTTCCCTGGGGTTACTCGGGCTGACCTTGCTTTTCTGGGCTTTCCTTCCCACCTTGTTCATGCTGTTTTGTCTACAGGATGAATGTCCTTTCCTCCTCCTCTTTACCTGAATAATGCCTATGCTTTCTTTATGGTTTAGGTCAGGTTCCTACTCCTCTCCCTTATGGCTGGTTGTGGCCTCTCCTCAGAGCTCCCAGGGTTTCCTGTACATTCTTCTGGAATGGTTTTTCACTCCATTCTGCACTTCTCTGTTGTTTCATTCCATGTGACCCTTACTAGGTTGGGAGCACCAGCAGGGAAGAAACTGGAGTCCTCCAGTTCATTGTTTATCATGGAGCCCTCCGTGCCTGTTCAGAGCCATGCATATTGAAGACAGTCAGATCCTCCTGAGGTGGTTGACGTGTGGCTGGGATACCAGTACTTGCTGGTGTCTGTTAATGGATGGACTGGTGGGGGGCACTGAGGTGTGGGGTGGGAAGAAGATTCAAGGATCTTGAGATCCTTCTCATCCAAAAAGCTATTGTGTGTCTTTGGACAAATCATTTCTCTGGGATGCAGTCTTTTATTTATGAATGAAAGGATTTCTTTAAGGACATTCTCAGCCTTAATACTCTGTAAAGATAACTTTATCTGATAAGCTTTCGAGTATATACTGCTGTGGAGCTAAGTAGTGAGTTCTGAGTATTGGAAATATGATCCAATATCATTACTTCCTAAGGACAGGGTTTAGTTATTTGCACAATGTTGATTGTGTCCCTGGTGGGGGACTGTGGTTGGCTGGATTTGATAGAGTCATAAACACATCCACAGTCCATAAACCCTGTTTCCCTCTCATGTTAAATCTCAGTGGATCCTAAATCAGATGACATGTATGTCTCCATTGAATTTTATTGTCTTCTCTCCAGTTTAGCCAATAAGAAACATTTTAAGAATTTTCGACTCTTAGTTAGCAAAGCAAGACAAAAGTACATATCCCTTTGGAAACAAGACAAAACAGTGTTTTTATGGCTAGCAGTTTTCCCTTACTATGAAGTCTGCTCTTCAAAGTACCCTAATATAGTAGGTTCTCATGACTCAATTATAATTGTGTGCATATATAACGTATACATAATAATTACATATAATTATGTAAATGAATGTGTGTTAATGTATATTATATATGCACATAAATATGTGTATGTGTGTATATACATATACACTTGATCCTTTAACAGCACAGTTTGAACTGCGCAGGTCCACTAATATGCTTATATGCAGATTATTTACAGTACTGTAAATGTATTTTCAGTTCCTTATGATTTTCTTAATATTTTTTCTCTCTCTTAGTTATAGTTAGTTACAGTGTATAATACATATAAATATAAAATATATGTTTCTGTTATTAGCAAGGCTTCCAATCAACAGTAAGCTATTAGTAGTTACATTTTGGAGAGTCAGAAGTTATATGCAGATTTTTGGGGCACCTGGGTGTCATAGTCAGTTAAGCTTCTGACTCTTGGTTTCAGCTCAGGTCATGATCTCATGGGTCATTAGATGAAGCCATGCGCTCCCCACAGAGTTGTTGCTCTTTGCCCCTCTCCTGCGCATGCACATGCCCTCTCTCTTTCTCTATCTCTCAAAGATTTTATTTATTTGAGAGAGAGAGAATGTGTGTGCACAAGTGGGGAGAGGGGCAAAACGAGAGGGAGAAGCAGACTCCCAGCTCAGCAGGGAGCCCGATGAGGGGCTCATTCCCAGGACCCTGGGATCATGACCCGAGCTGAAGGCAGACGCTCAACTGACTGAGCCACCCAGGCACCCCCTCAAATAAATCTTTTAAAAAAGAAATTATTAAAAAAAGAAGAAGTTATAGGCAGATTTCTGACTGTATGAGGTGGGGTTCAAAACCCTTAACCCCTTGTTGTTCAAGGGTCCTCTGTATTTATATAATTATACAGCACTAGGCCTGAAATCTCCAGCCACCAGCCCTGATGTAAAGAGGCCACATAATTTTCCAGTGAACTTACACTGAGTATAGCTGAGGGTCATTTCCTGGAGTCTCTGTGTAGTCTCCACCAGACTGATCATTCTTGGTTTGATCATCCCATTCTGGATCATACAAGCCTCTTTACTTCTCTTCTCTATCCTCCCACTGTATCACCCATTTCCAAACTCAGTATACCTCCTCCAGAAAACACAACATGGCATAAAACTGAAAACTTCAATCTGTCAGTGTTGCCTCTCGTTCGAGTTTCATTTCAAGTTGAAGTGTGAAGGAAATGGTAAAGAAGGCAGTACTGTATTAAGAAGTGATTCCGGGGGGCGCCTGGGTGGCTCACTGGGTTAAGCCGCTGCCTTCGGCTCAGGTCATGATCTCAGGGTCCTGGGATCGAGTCCCGCATCAGGCTCCCTGCTCAGCAGGGAGCCTGCTTCCCTCTCTCTCTCTCTCTGCCTGCCTCTCTGTCTACTGTGATCTCTCTCTGTCAAATAAATAAATAAAAATCTTTAAAAAAAAAAAGAAGTGATTCTGTTCTTATTACAATCCCTTCTTTAGTTTTTTAAAATAACCCATGAAGCTGAGTTACTTTTATTTTGTATCTTGCTCCTATGGCACGTCCTGACAGTGCTTTACTCTTCTTGTGCCTCAGTTTCGGCCCCTACAAAATGGGGATAAACAAACATTGCCACCTGGATGTTTCTAAGGGCTGCCAAGGAAGCTGGTTAGTGGTGAGTGAATGGTTGTTAAATAGAAGGCATTATCTGCCACCCAGAAGAAAAGCGCCTCACAAATAGACCCAAAGGCTGCCCTGACTTGCCAAAGGAGCATTCTTTGTAAGCAGGAAGAGTCAGGAAGGAAGCTAACCTGGGTAAATTCTCCCTTCGGTCTGTTGGTCCTGATGACAGGGAACTCACGAGGTGGGTGTTCACTTCTTTTCAGATGGAGGTGAGGGGGCTGGTGGACAGAAGGTGAGGGAGACGTAACTGGTCAGGTACATGAGAGACCTACTTGAGGTTTTTGTTTTGTTTTGAGAGAGAGAAAGTGAGAGGAGAGAGAAAGCGGGGAGTAGGGAGGGGTAGAGGGCAAGGAGAGAGAGAATCTTTTTTTTTTTTTAAATTTTTTATAAACATATAATGTATTTTTATCCCCAGGGGTACATGTCTGTGAATCGCCAGGTTTACATACTTCACAGCACTCACCATAGCACATACACTCCCCAGTGTCCATAACCCCACCGCCCCTCCCTCCCCCCTCCCCCCAGCAACCCTCAGTTTGTTTTGTGAGATTAAGAGTCACTTATGGTTTGTCTCCCTCCCGATCCCATCTTATTTATTTTCTTCTTTTCCTATCCCCCCAACCCCCAATGTTGCATCTCCACTTCCTCATATCAGGGAGATCATATGATAGTTGTCTTGGAGAGAGAGAATCTTAAGCAGGCTCCACACCCAGCATAGAGCCCAATGTGGGGTTCGATCTCACAACCCTGAGATCATGACCTGAGCCAAAATCAAGGGTTGGATGTTCAACCAACTGAGCCACTCAGACTCCCTGAGGTTTTGTTTGTTTGTTGTTGTTGTTGATGTTTTTAAAGATTTTATTTATTTGTCAGGGAGAAAGAGCACAAGTAGAGAGCAGGCAGAGGGAGAAGCAGGCTCCCTGCTGAGGAAGGAACCTGATACGGGGCTTGATCCAGGACTCTGGGATCATGACCTGAGCCAAAGGCAGGGAATTAACCAGCTGAGCCACCCAGGCATCCCACCCAAGGTTTTGGTTGCCAAACAGCGTTATATTGGTGTGAAGGAAACCAGTATGGAGGTACAGTTTTTAGAGAAAGAATTCATTCCCATAAAATTCATTGTTCATTTGCTGAAGTGAGCAAGTAACAAAATTAAAAGTTTTAGCCATAAAGATAAGAGACAAGAAAAAAAAACAACCCACCTGGAAGGAGGAGTATGAGCCTGTCCTTTCACATGTGATATTAACTGGTTAAAATTTACACATTAATTTTTTGTTATTTCAGATAAGATACCTGGAGTATTTTGCTCTCTTGATAGTACATAGGAAGTGGCATTTGGGAACGCTTTGTGGCCTCTGCTCACTTACATGTGCACCTGTGTGTACATGTGTATACACATACACATACAGCTTCTAGACGTCCTAGATGGACTTTGCTTTAACTAGACTACCCTGGGAGTAGTTTGCCAGCCCTGTATCAGCTGCACTTTGATGCGGCTTAACTGTAGGCTACCTTCTCAGTCTGTACTTACTCCATGTCTGGCTTCAGAATTTGTTTCTGGTCGTGCAGAGCATGCTCCCAGCCTTGCCACATAGTCCAAGGTGAGCAGTTCCATAGTTCTGAGCTAGTTTCCTTTTCTGCAAAATCAAGTTCTTTTGAGATTTGAAAGTAAGGTTCGGGCACCTGGGTGGTTCAGTCAGTAAAAGCAGCTGCCTTCAGCTCAGGTCATGATCCCAGGGTCCAGGGATTGAGTCCCTCATGCAGCTACCTGCTCAGCAGAGAGCTTGCTTCTCTGTCTCCCTCTGCCTACTTATGCTCTCTATCTCTCTGTCAAATAAATAAATAAAATCTTAAAAAAAAAAAAAAGAAAGTAAGGTTCTTCAGAACCCTTTTGAGAATATCACCTGAAAGATCTCAGTCTCAGCAATGGGGTGGGTAGCTTCAGCAGCAGAACTTCAGAAAGATCTGTCTGGGTAGGAACTGCTGTGAACAACTTGCTGGATTTCTGGCGGTTTGTTGGAGAAGGCTCGCTCTGCTCACTAGAGTCAATTGTGAGCATCTCTTTCTAATTTTCACTTGGTAACGTCATGTTAGTGGGTTTAAATGAGCTGTGCTAAGAGTATTTACACCACGGAAATTGGCAGAGCTACAGATTACTGCCCTCCCCCCTAGCCTAGCCCCTGCAAGTTTGTGTACTCATGGCTCTTGGATCCAGTACAGCTTGGTTCTCTCATTTGAATTTGTCTCTAGCAGGGCCTACTTATTTCTCCCCAGGTCAGTACTGCTGGTCACTTCTAGGGCCTCACTGTCTTGTTTGTGTTTAATTCATAGAAATGTCTGTGCAAGGAGATGAGGCAAGTGAAAGAAGAGCTGGCATAGGTGTTGTGAGCCTGTGACTGCAGCAGATTCTCACACTCTACTGATAGACATCTTATTAACACCTTTATTCTAGCAAACCCAGTCTGTTTTGTCTTTTATACTATTGTCACCCAAAGATAGGTAGTATTTTGCGGTTTTGTAGAGCTTTGTCACCCCGCACTATCTGCCTCACAAATAACTGGAATTACAAATTACCTTCCTGCTCAAACGCCTGCAGTGATCTCCCATAGCCTTACCAGAGTAGTGCAAACTCCTCTCCCAACGGAACAAGGCCTCTGCACTTGCCCCAAGTATTCATCTCTCCTCGTCATACCCAGTTGGCCCTTGCCCAAATACAAGCTGTTATTTCCTCTTCCCACCCAAGGTCATGTGTGACCATCATAGTCGTCATGGTTCATGCTCAGTACCACCTACCAAGGCATGACTGGGGTCCCCAGTTTCCCAAGGATCTGGCTCCTTTAAGTTGCAAAGGGCAGCAACTTGGGAAGGTCTGGAAAGCCCAGAACAGCTCATCACAAAGGTGGGTTTGGACTCCAACAGATGCAAAACTGTTATCTCTGTTGTTACCTTGCCCCTCATTCATCTTCCCTGCTTGTCAAGTTTCCATCATAGCTTTGCTCTTCCCCTCTTTGAGATTCAGTTTTCCATTCAGATTTCTTCCTTCGCACCTATCTGCCAGTTCCAGGGGGCCGTTTCTGACTTAATTTCTGGTGGAGTTATTGCTTTGGTTCTTGAACTACACTCCATTGGCTCTGATATACAGTGCCTGCCCTCCCAAGTGCAAGAATCGGGTTTTTGTTTGTTCGTCTGGGGTTTGTTTGGTTTGGTTTGGTTTGGTAAAGAGCCAGATAGTAAATGTATTGGGCACAATGCTCAGTGTGCCATTGTAGTGACAATATGCATGTAAACAATATGTTTACAGTATGTAAACAAATGTGAGTTTCAGTAAAACTTTATTTACAAAACTAGTCTTTGGGCGAGATGTAGCCAACTAGCCAAGTTTGGTGAACCCCTTCTCTAGTCAAACACTTGTTAATATCCACTTCTCACACCTGTTCATGTAACTGTCTGCCAACCTGAACACGTGATATTCTTCACGTAGCCCATGCAAGAGATCATGTCTGGGACATGCCAAGCTGGGAAACTTGCAGTCTCAGACTTGAGGGTCCTGGAGAATATTACTTTTCCTATTTACCCAACCTATGAAGGAGTACTGATTTGGAACTGGGGAGGAGCACTTGTATTCTGAGGGCCAGTGTGATGTAGAGCAGCATTTCTCAAATTGCAGCCATCAGTGTACTGCTTTCATGTTTTCTGTCATGGCTCCACGATCTGCACCATTAACTAGTTTCTTGTCCTTTAACATGATCCTCCCCACCCCCGTTAAAAAGCTTAATTCAGGGGCACTTGGCTGGCTCAGTTGGTAGAGTATGACTCTTGATCTTGGGGTTGTGCGTTCAAGCGCCATGTTAGGTGGAGAGCTGACTTTTTTTTTTTTTTTTTAAGATTTTATTTATTTATTTGTCAGAGAGAGAGAGAGAGCCAGAGAGTGAGCACAGGCAGAGTGGCAGACAGAGGCAGAGGGAGAAGCAGGCTCCCTGCCGAGCAAGGAGCCCGATGTGGGACTCGATCCCAGGACGCTGGGATCATGACCTGAGCCGAAGGCAGCCGCTTAACCAACTGAGCCACCCAGGCGTCCCGGTGTAGAGCTTACTTAAACAAACAAACAAACAAAATATAAGTTTAACTTGAAAAGAAACTTTATTTCATTTATGTAAATGGAAAACCAGTACCATTTGCAATAGAGAGAAAGTAACAATAAAAATTAAAATACACTGTGAACAAAGTGTTATTAAATTCTAGGTACTGTTGCTTGTTGAAAGGTTCTGCCTTC